>JACXGI010000735.1:37627-57721 GCA_016801175.1 Esox masquinongy | reverse complement strand
GCCGACCGCAGCCTTTCCCATCTGTCTCAGAGTCTGCCATCCCATCTCGCAGGCGGCGGGAGGTAATTGGGTTCATTGTTCTCACCACAGGATCCTCCGGATTGAAAGCTTCATTATCTGGATAACCATGAATGTAAATGAGCACACGTATGCAGGCAGGATAATGGGAAAAAATAGATCATTCCCCCATCCTCTTAACACCCATCTCAAGCACTGCCCCCCACGCACCCCCCCTCCCCTTCCCCCAACGCACGCACACACAAACACACACACGTACACATGCACAGCAGCACATCAGAACCCCCCCCCCACCACACACACACACACACTCATGCACGCTTTCTCTTCCAATTCTTCACACCCCCATATTGTGTCTGTGTTTTTTAACAGGCTTGTTGTATTTCAGTGTGGATAGCTGAGTGTGGAGAAACGAACACACGTCACCAGGGATGATGGCGACTGCTGTTGTGTTCTTCTCCGAAGGCTGTCCAGTCTGTGCGTGTTAAACTTTCACAGCTCTGCCTTGCAGTTCAGTCTGCGAAGCTGCGGTGATGAGCGGCTTGCAATGGAGCCTACTGTACACACACCTCTTCATCCTCTCCGGGACGCGGCTGTCCATCTAGGCCAAAGCGAGGGGTCTGTCGATTGGGCATCCAAGAAAATAATACGCTTCACGTGCTGTTGTGAATTATTCATGTAGAACCAGTGTGCTGGAGACGCCATGCCCAGGCTGGGTAATTAGGCGGGGTTTGTGGAGCGTCGGAGGAGCGTTGTGAGATGGTTGTTTCCTGACAGTGGGGTCAGTGTCGACGGGCCAGGCGGGTGGGCACTGAGCCACTCCGGCCATGCAGCGGTTAAAAGGCGCTGCTTCTGAAAATAAACATGAGTACACAGAAGAGTAAGCCACTCTCAGATCCTCTGGCAAATCCATCAATTAGCTGCAGATGTGATCTGCATAGGAGATTACCGCAATTTAAGCATGTCGAGAAAACGGCCTAATCCGGTCTCTGATGGACGCTCTGATTTTCAATTTGCTTTCCAGCAGGGACCAGGGACCAGAGACCTGGGAGAGGAGGAAGCACCTGGTCCCGCAAAATTCATAAATTACTTTTTAATTTCAGACAGGTTCATTGGACTGAATTTTGGTTTGACCAATACAAAAGCCAATGTCCCAACAACCAATGAATTTTCAACTCGGCAAACAAAGACAAAGGCCAGTGTTCAAAGTCAACAGGAGAGTTTTGTCTTCGGCTGGTGGCTGGTCAGTGTATTAGTTGTGGCCGACATGCAGGGCCAGAATAGAGTCTGTTCCTGACAGTGTTTCTGCCCGGGCTGGAGCGTCCCCTCCACTCGTCCTCATTCCATGGCCTGTCAGATTGTGTTTACTCTCTTGAAGGACGTTTCGCCTCTGGAAGCCTGGGAATGAATGGAGAACTCATTTCTCCAACAGAGACTAGTCAATCACTCCACATTTATTCTCCCCAGCATGGTGACCTCTCCCCAGTCGGCAGGACAATGGCAGCCGGGAACGCCACAGATGAGTTTTACTTAAAGCAAGGACTCACCATAGCAACGACTCACTCACCATGCTGGATGCTCAACATCACTAAAACTATTCAAAAAAAAATTTCTATAGGACTGAGTACTATTTGCCTTTTAAGGAGATAGAGGATGTGAGCCCACTATAAATCATAATCTATAGGGGAGTAACAGTACACCTAACCCAGAGTATGGTACGTATTGCGGTTTGAGTAAAAACTGTTGCTAGGCATTTGAATGAATGAGTCAGTTGAATGAGTCATTACTCGCAAGTCAGTAAAAGAAGTAGTTCAAAAATAATGAGTCTTTTGCAAACAGCACATCAGTGTCTATATGTTTTTCAGGTGTTAGCTGCAGCATAAGCTACTTTTCGTCAAGAGGAATGCCAAAATGCTGCTAAAATGGAGATTTAAATCGGCACTCGCCATTGCAGCTGTTCCTTCTCGAGTTTGGCTCACAAAACTGAAGTTGGAAAAGCTCAAACAAGTATTATAATTTTGATTATGACGTGTGCAAAGGCTCCCATTTAAACAGCCTAGTTCAGCTCAGTTTTATTCAAAAGTCATTTAACATGGTGTAGCTAGCTGTTTATTTTCCAAATGTTTCCAATTGTATTCATTTGGGCTCACGTGTAAACCGTAAAGAGACAGAGTGCCTCCACTAACAGAATGTGTTTATAAAAGGGGAGGATTCCATTCTTAGCTGCCTGCATAGCTAATGTTATGACTTGAGGTTGGCAGATGGCAGAAACAGTTAGGGATCTCATTAGACCAACCAAGCGTCCATGCCTCTTCGCAAAACCTTTCATTAAAGTTCCATGGCTGGATCACTATATTGGTCAAAGTCACAAGAGAGGAAACACTGAAAGGCAGTTAGGACAAGATTAGGTTGATGTATCCGTTTGATTTCAAGGCAAAATCAAGAGTATGCTGCTGTGTCTCTGTGCGTGTGTTTGTGTACGGTACGTGTGTGCTTATGTAAGTGTGAGAGAGTGGAAGTGAGTGCTGGAGCAGGCTGTGAGCGTGTGATGGCTTAAGTGTCCTTGTTGGCCGTAGGAAACATGATTGTAATGATCGCAAAGCACATTTTGTATTATTTGTGTAGCAATTAGCTAACATTTGTTTGGCATAAATGCACTCCAAGGTTTGAGAACATGAGATAAATGTAAACCCATGCAAGGGCAAATCAGTGGGATGGGAGGGGTATGAGGGGGGGTTAGTGTGAGACAGAGCAGTGTGGGTGGAAGCCAAAGCGCTTTCATGTTAGCGTGTGTTTTATTTGTATTATCGTTAATGACACAAAAGCTAAATGGACCATATAGTAAACGGATGAGCAGCAAACCGCACCGTGGCAGCCCCGAGTCAATATTAATGTTTTATGGGTTTTTAAGAGACATACTAAATGAAATGTTATTTATGGTTAAAAGCATGGGGCTAATCAGAGCAAGCACTCTTATTATAAATAATGATATGTATGCTGAGGCTTTAGCTGTGCTTGGTTGGCAGCAGTCACAAGATAAGGGATGGGTTTTATCTACTGCACTACTGAGGCGCCAGAGTGAATGGAGGAAGGACAATCTGACTGAAACAGAACACCGTTTCCTCGGGTGAGGAGCACGTCCTCCACCTACCCACTGACAAGACACAGGTTTCAGCGATTCAACCGCCCATTTCACCCGGCCAAATAAACATGCTTGTAATTACAGATTTTTTTTATTTTGTCACTGATTGCACGATGTGTTTATTCCTTTTCTCTGGCCGGTGCTCATGTTGATTGCATTCAACTTTTCCCAATTTGAAGAGGAATTGTTGCTTGTTGTCGATTCGTGTCTGATCAACCTCTGCTTTCATGTACACATTTCTAGCGTCTTTACCAGATGACAAGTCGAAACGAGAAACACTTTCTCTGAAGCTTGAAGTGTACAGTACCAACACACTATTAAATGCAAGAGAATAAGAAGCTGGATCCATCAAAGCAACAACGTGCTTCACTCGCCGTTGGCCCCGACCGACTAGGATTCAGCTCAGATGTTGTGAGCCTCACTGATCGACACCTAAGGAAAGCATTCGGCAGGTCAATTATGCACAGTGATTTTTCTGTGGTACCTCTGGTGATGAGAGAGCATGAACAGAGCCCTGGAGGAGAAAGCATAACAGGGAGTCTCTCTCTGAGCCAGAGTAGAGAGAGAGAGAGAAAGCCAAACTATTTACAGGGAGTAGCCATTTCAGAACCACTTTAGCCTCAGGCGCAAAATACTTGAAAATAAGCTCCCGGTCTCTTTGATGTGGTGCACCAAATCTAAACGCATTTCGACTAATGCTGCCTTTGAGCCAACGACAAGTCTAAATTGTCTCATGGAGGACAGGATAGATGAAGGTGGGGATTGGTCTAGTAAAAATCAAGAAATATTATAATTTTTCTCGGGTGGTTTTATTATAATAATAATAATAATAATAATAATAACAATAATAATAAATTGGGGTGCTTATGTGTCCTGTTTGCGATGATGTTTTTCAATGAAAATGTGTTTATTTTGCATATTTGAACTCTCCCAAGACACACAGCGAGTGAGATCATACTGTAGACTGGATTAGTATTTTGTAGCACCCCTGAAGGAACTAAAGTGAATTAAGTGCCTTACAGAACCTTACAGAACAACCCTTTCAGAATCAGAATCCACTTTATTTGCATGGTCCATCTACATATACCCAGCATATAAGACAATGAAATATGAGTGGTGAGTATATCCTATTCATTATCAGTTTGTGTATATGCATCGATCTACTTTTGTTTTCCCTTGCTTTACCAGGGAAGTTGTCTGAGAACACATTTTGTTTTTACAGCAGCATATAGTAGCTGTTTTGTTTACAGTTAAGTTTGGCTTGTTGACAAAGCTCTATGCTAGGCTACCAGGTCATGGTACTGGTACTGACAAGAGTTATCTATGGTGATGCTTTCCCATGGCTATCATCCAGGTGCCTTAAGAACAAACGCCTGTTGCCGATTTTCCAATGATGACTGAACATAGATGGTCTTGAGAGTCTGTTCTGGCATGAAGATATATTTCTCTAAAATAGACGTTGAACCTCCAACACACTCGGTCTGCTTAAAAAGTCTAATGTGATGGTCGAAAAGTCTTCTGAAGCCAATTAAGTGAGTAGTTAATAACATCTGCTTCTCTGGAGCAGATTACATTTTTTGCTTGTTTGGTGTTTTGTGTGGGATATGTTGTGCATGGCAATCTGCTGTTGTCTCTGCTCAACAGTTATTAGTCACAGCAGATAACAGCTTCAGCAGCCCAGCAACTCATTACACCTCTCAAAGTTGAAAGGCAGGAAATTACTAACCGTGGGGGGACAACCATCAAGAAGTGCATGCTCGAGCGCAGAAGTCAAGATGCAAAAGCACGTAGATTGATAAGAGTGTGAAGAAAATAACTTAACGGTTTTATGCCAAAAGCAATAAAAACTACTTATAAGCCTGGTTTGACTGAACCTACTGTATCCAGTATATCTTAACACCAGTCCAGATTTTAGGTACAACATTGGAATGCAGGTGTCAGTCATGAAGAGTACTAGAATGCCTCCTGCTGCATGGTGCTGGGTGAGCATGCCCATTGGAAATGTGACAGGGAACATTTGTGAAATCTCCTAATCGCTGTAGATACGCCAGGAAGCCATGCTGCTGAAAATCTTAAGGAGCCGAGTGACAGTACACACAAACATCTGAAAAGCCCCCATTTTCCAAAAAAGTATGGTTACTAAACTGCTTCTGAAGTTCTATGTGTTACTCAGAAAAGAACTCTGAATAGAAATAAAAAAATCATTTTACATTCCTCCAAACGCCTCTTACTTTTTCTTCAAGAGAGACGGTAAAAAGTAAATTCAGAGACTTTTACGCTTCAAAAGTTATTTTGCTTTTCTGGTCTGTGACCAACATGTCACTATCCTCTCCCACCCGCCTAGACTCTGTTTTCTTCCTCAGACTCTTAGGAAGCAGAGGTCTCTTGACTTTGACCACAGCACAGACAACAGATGGTTGAAAGGCTTGTTTAAAGATAAAAGCAGAGAAGGGCCATAATTCATATTTTGACAGGAACATACAGGCTTAAAGCAGCACAGGCCTCTTACTGCCAGCGCGTTGGAAAGGGAGGGTGTTTGATGACAGCCTCCCGCCCTTCGTTTACTTACATGTAAAGGTTAAAGACCAAGCATTGATAGGGAACAGTGAACAGAATCAGATTCTTAGCCTTATTAGCCCATTCATTTGAAAACTATTGTTGATGTTGCAATTTTTTCTCATGTACACTGTACTGTATGATTTAAGCTAGTTTCTGTGGTATGTACCAAATTAATATTCAGTTATTTTGGTTGGGAGCAACATTTCCCTGAAAACAAGAGCCTGATGGGAATTTTTATTCAGTTGAGGCAGCTATTCAGGCGTTACTTGTCTATTTCAGTCCAGTCAGTTATTGATTTGTGGGCTTTCAAGTGTAAACATTGTCAATATCATGAATATTGAGCAAATATGTGGGTGTCCAGATCAAAGCAGATGTACCGTATGTGCGTCACAAATATTATTTTCTTATCATCTCAACATGGGTTTGAAGCGATACAGAAAAAACGCGTAGCACATGAAAGTAACATGAAAAGAACATGATAGAAATGTATACCTTAATTGATGAAAGACCAACGTTAGATAAGGTAACCCCTGTCAGAAAATTGTGGAAATCCTATCACTCACTTTAAAGACTTGTCTTCTTGTTAAAAACTTTTTTTCAGATCCTCTACTTTCTGAGGCATGCTGCCCCAGCAACACTTTGCTGTGACCCCACTGGAAAAGCTTGTGTCAGGGATATTGTCACTGACACGCTAAGGGTTGAGAGGTCATGCTGTAGCACAGCTAAATCAGAGGGCCTCTGTAAAAGTCTTCCATGGAGACAGCCATCTCCTCCTCTCCATCCATCCTCCCATCACTCCCTCGCTCTGGATACCCCAGCTGGTCTCTCACTCTCCTTTTTAAGCCTCTGTTACTCAATGCAGACTCTTCCTATATTAATCACAGCTAACAGCACTGATCAAAGGTTTCATTTACACGTGAAGAGGGTGTGCAAGTCACTATCAGACAAGCCAGATTGTCGCCCCGACATCTCCGGTGATGTATAGGCTCTGCCTTGATAAAGGTTGCCATCCCCGGAACCAGATTACCTTACCCCTGGTTGCATTGATTTCCTCTAGTTACTGCAGGTCAGTGGAAGGAAATTGAATTGAAAATTGTAGGAAACGGGGGTCTGTTATTTTTTTTCTAGTGGCATTTATTTTTTTCTCCCTTCACCACATTTCAACAGAAACTAATGGGAATACCAGTTACTGTCTGGACACACTTAAATGACTGCTCTGACTTTGGCTTTTCTAATAGCGTTGTCCTCCAATGCGAAAGGTTACTTTCACCCCTGTGGTTTTAAAGCATATTGTTATGCATTTATGAAAGTCTCTCTTTTTCCCCTTCTGTGCTCATACTTTTACAGAGAGTAAGAACAGTGGGTCATATTTTCTGGTTCTCTTGTAGAGATATATCACCTGAGGGATATGGGTGAGATATTAGTATAATACAGGGGTTTGGTGGATGTGTAACGGGCAGATGGGTAAAGGGTACATGTTCTGTGACACGCATTCCCCTGTCACATGTTTTGGTAGTATGTCATAGAGTACATACGTGGTTGACAGTAGTATAATGGCTGCCGGGACTGCTTTAATACTTCAAATGGAATATTTCAATAATCTAGCATTGGTGTTTGCTAAACTGAAAGTTTTATTTAAATAAACATATTTTTATAGGAGTCTTGATGCGTTGTTCATTAAATATAAATATATATATATATTTAAAAAAGCATTGTTGTGGCTTCAAGTTATTTTCATCAGTCTATGAATGTCACATTAATATTTTATTCAGCACTGTGAGTCAAACATAGAGGTCACCATTACACAATATGGAAATCTAAAGTAATGATGGTAAAATATGAATGTCTAAGTAAAACAGGTGCTGTAGTTATCCAGCTGTGACATAGACACTACTGCAGACTGTAATTACCCTTGTGGAGTGAAGACCTCCAATCTATTATTTGTTTAACACTAGAAACCCCATCAGTGATCACAATTCAAATCACGCTACTTTTGTTCGTTTTTACAGCATGTTGAGTTTGGTCAAGTAACGTAGCAACAGTAGCTATGGAATTGAAACCCCACAAAAGGTCGATGAGATGGCCTCCACTTGCAATCTTTCTGTTGCTTTTTTTATCTGAAAATATTCCAAAATGCAGTTGGATGCACTAAATTAGTTATTTAGCAGCAATATTTCATTTTTAGTATGTACTGTAGTTTGACTGATGCAATGCCCTGATATGCTGATACTGTATGCCTTATGTAGGGCTATTTGATGAAATACATGAAGTTGTGAAAAGTAAATGTATTATTACATTATGTAAAGATGGTTATTTGATATGGATTATTAGATGAAAGCCTTCAATGAAAGAATACTAAATGTTGGTTTTGTAATACACTTTCTATATTTTCGATAAAGCCTGAAATAGTCTTGCTTAATTGGTCAAATGCTTGATTAAGTTCTGGGATCATATGTATTAAAGACATCGTAACCAGAATGAAGACGTCTACCCATCTTGTTTGAAAATAATGAGTAAGTCCCTGGGCCAAAAGGCCCCTCCCTTTTCACAATGTGAAAGATGCTAACAACTGCAAAATCCTGATTTGTCCAAAGCACCAGAACTAATGCTGCTCGTTATCTCACACAGAGCGTTGTTTCATGACAGATCTACGGTACCATTTATGTTTACGTAGTCTGTCCACGAGAGATTCCACTTGCTATAATGCTGAAATCAATGTTGCATTACGCATATCTCTTTGCACTGTGGTGAGGCGTGAAAAGAAACAATAAAAACAGTAGATTGGCATATTGAATATTGCTCCCACATCAACACCTGTGGGTAGTCACATTTTTCACCCCAACTATATGCCACAAGAAACAATAGTGGCCATAGTCCTTAGGGCTGGTCAGGTGTTGTTTTTAAACACTGTGGATTTTACTCAGTCCAGTTTAACACATGCTCACCCAAAATCCCTCAGCCTTTCCCATCTTTCCCCTCTCTTTTCAACATCTCTTGTCTCCTTCGCCCACCTCCCTCCATAATCCTCCCCTACCTCCCCTACTTTCTGCCCTCCTTCCCCACACCTTTTTTTCTCTATTACTCAACCGTCTTCCCTCCCCTTGCTGTCTTCCCACCTCCTTCCATCCCCCTATCTTTCTCTGTGTATTTTAAGGAGGGCTGAAGTCTCCACAACGCCAGCTCTCTGGGGACCCTTAATTGACAAGTGTGTACAATAACTAATCAGCACCCAAGCGACTGCCCTTTGAAATGATGAATTGACTAAACTAATTTCAGATAATCCTTCACATTACAGAGCCATGCTGACACCACCAATTGATATTTGAAGTAGAGATGCCCCCACCTTCTGCATTCTGACAGTCATTTCAGTACAGACACTACCCTGCGAACGAGGTGGCATGGTTAATAAACCGCTGACAGTACTCTACGGAAGATTAAAAGTATTTTCTTCCTCGCTTTTCGTGCATATGTCCGCACATGGGGGCATGTACACATAAACATTCACACGCACACATGCACACACACACACACTACTCCGCGGTCATGCTCGCATAGGGTATGCACAAACACACCAACAATAATGGATGAATGTGAGAAAGGCCGAGGTTAAGTCTGTTTGGCATGTGCTTATAAAATTTAATACTTCTACTGTGTTTTTTTTATTTTCCTTTAAATCCTATTTTGGTGGAGATGCATAGCCTTTCCACTCTTAGTCTGTATAATGTGTTGTGCAAATACTGTCCTGTCCTGTAGATAACAGTTGTCAGGCCAATGTGAAAGTGAAAGCGACAGCTTGTTGTTGCCTGTAATGTGAGTACTCTAACCGATCAGCTTGCATTGCTGATCCAAAAAAACTGAAGAAACTGACAACCAAGACAGAACAGAGCCAAACGCCCAGCTATCCATCTATCAGTTTGTCAAGATACTGTGTTGACAGGAAAAGTTAAAGCTAAATCATAAATCACCTGAAAAGTTTGGCGACTAAACTAAACAGGGAAAGTTCAACCTTATAATTAATCTAGTCTACAGCAGGTGTTTAATTACCAGGATTTCCTTATAATTACATCATCTTTATAGTATGATTAAGGAGTGGGCTTCCAGGTCTGGAAAAGAAAGGAGCAGAATACCAGCTCTTTGATTAACTCAATGGCCAACCTATAGCGATAACCTAAGTTCTCTCAATCCACCAAATTTAACATATTCATCAGGCCAGCTTTTCCCGTCGTTCTCAGATTAGATCCCTCTAATTAGGAACTGGTAAGGCAGACAGTCGGAGGAAGTGAGGTGGGTAAAGTATTATCCTGGAATGGAGGTAAAACAGAGACTTCACAGCGCTGAGAGGAGAGGAAGACAGGAAGGGGGCTGCTGTCAGAATATGTCAGTCAGCAATGCAAGAAAGGCAGCAGGAGAGGATCTGCTGGAGCTTCCTGCTAGACAACCTTGGGGGGAGACCTATGCCAGTCCCCTCTTCCCAGCATGCATTTTTCAACACATAGTTACTTTGTTAAAACTATTTAGTTTTTCCTTCCCTCTCACGTTCCATATGGTGCATGCTGACATGGCACTTCGCTCTCTTCTCCCATGCACACAAAGCCCTCTAGTGCTCAGAGTGCTGGAGCTAGTCCGGGTGCATTCGGGGTAACATGCGCGCCTGTCTGCCTCGTACACCATCCCCTTCGCATGGACCAAAAACTGAGTCGACAGAAAATGCTGTTTAGTTTTGTCCAAATGGTGGGGTGAACCTTGAGAGGATGAGCTTGCACTTACAAGCTGGGATTCAAATCTAATTCTGTTTTGGCCCTGATAGACTAGAACCACTAGATACAAAAGGTCAGAAAGAAATCAAATGCTTAGCGGTCATATCAGAAATTGTAAATTCACTTGATTTGTAAAGAGCAGATGGGATATGACTGATATTTTACGCTTCATCTAGTTCTGCTGTTATTACCCTGGGAGACACACAATCAGAAAAACATCTATCCAGAAAAATAAGTCACATTTGTTTTTACATTACGTGCATGTACATTCATATTTGTAACCTGAGACAGTTATATCTACATGGTTAAGCGATTTTATCAACTGCATACTAAACGCTTAACACACTGGTCACTGCCTGTACACATGCGAATGCCAGAGGGCAATGTGTTATGACAACCCACCAAATGTAATGACACCAATATACTGTCGAGCACCAAGGCTGAAACTTAAGTGACAGCCGATGAACAATTCCACCCGTCCCTCTTGATGTTTTGCTCGATATATAGATCGTTATTTCATTAGATATCGAGCAAAACATCCTGAAAATGAGAACAAATGGGAGTGTCAAGACAGTGGGGGTAGGCCCGGGGAGGAGAGTGGAGAGGAGGGGACTGATAGGATGCGGTGGCCATCCCTCTGTTTCTCCCTCTAATCCATTTAGAATAAGAGTTCAGGTTATGACCAACGCCGCCGTTCTGTGGTCTAAGGTCTCCTCTCTTGCTTGTTAACTCTTCCACCTCCACATGACATTCTGTAGCAACCATTAAATGTCAAGAAAAAGAGCTGTTCTTATTTTGCAAAAAACATCATCGTGTTAAATTTGATTGCTCCATGGGCCTACTTTTGTTTTTTGTTATTCGTCTGGTTGGCTGGAACATATTAGCACAATTAGCTAGCCCAGTTTAGTGCCTGACGGGTGTTAAATGACCTTGCAGCCTAATTGAAGTCTGCGTCACCCGTGCATGTGTGGATAGAGCAGCTTGGCTGTCAGAGTGAATGACAGGGCTGCGCTCCCTGCCGCAATCACATTAACACTGCCAAAGAGTTGCATACGAAGCATGTACCGACACGCCCACAGATGGGAAAACTTCCAGCATTGTTTCATAATGCTCCTAAAGAATCAATTTCAGTTAATGTGGAATTGCAAAAAAAAAAAAAAGATATATCGGTGACATGCTTTAAGGCTTATGTATGTATTTATTTATGTATTTGTAGCTTTACCTTATACAGCATTTTTTGCTCTCATAACTGTTAACACTGCAGTTTTGAAGAGTAAAGGTACAGTATACGGCAGCCTGAGTTTACTCTCTGAGATTACTGAATGAATATGGATTAGGGAATACATCCAAAAGGGAGCTGGTGTATAATGTACATGGCAAATCTAAATCCACCTCTATGGGGCTCTGGGGTTAGTGTCAGGGTGAACCCAGCTTGCCCACTGTACCCCCACACAGGATGGGGATGGTTGACATGCCGGGTGGCCTGTAAGCCTCTTTCATCCATTGCCAGCAAAGTCATCTGCCAGCTCAGTCCTCTCCCACACAAAGCTGTACAGAGATATAACTTATTCTCCTACAGCCTCACTTCTGTCTGCCATGGCCCCTCTATCTTCTAAGCCTGCTTCTTTTCATTTTTCTCTCTCTGTCTCTCCCCATCTTTCTCATTATCTCTCTCCTCTCTATTTTGCTCCCTTTTTTGGATCATAGTGGCTTTGTACCAAAGTCTGTGTATGTCTTGCTTTGCCGCTTTGTTTGAGGTGACGGGAGCAGCTACCTCCCAGATGAGATGGTGGGTTTTGTCTTCTGCTTTAATGCAGAAACTGAGGGCAGCATATCATGTCTGTAATGCCGTTTAGATTTGGCTCTTTAATGAAGTTTTGTTGTCTCTTGCTGTAGTCCATTTTGTCTTGTGTAGAAAAAAATGTAATTACTTGAGAACAACAACTGCATGAAGGTATCTCATTAGCCATCCAAGATTATCACAAGGTATGAGGAGAGAAAGGAAAAGAGAGATTCAGTGAATGAGAGAGAGGAAGAGAGAATAAAAATGAGCGAGTGAGATTAACAATGAGAGATAAGAAGTGAAAGACAGAAAGAGAGAACAAGTAGGCTCAGAAGAAATAGAAAGAGAGAGTGATAGGCTGGAATATGGGAGGAGGGATGAGAAGGGAGTGGGGTAGGTGGTTAAGGGGAGTGTCCAGCATTACTCTCATGAATCATTGTCAGTCGACAGATGAGAAAATAATTAAGAAACAGGCTGGAGCAGTGTGTTAAATACTGACAAAGGTAGAGCTTGATACTGTACAGAAACATGTGGCCAGGATGTAATAGAAACACCAGTAAATGGAATGGAAAAAATCCATATCATAACTGATGCCAAAGTGCCCTTCCAATGGCATGATGAAGGCGGACAATATAAATAGCACTGCAATATTGTAAATGTTTATATACAGCAGGTAGAGACATTGCACAGCAGTTCCACGATTTATGAGCACCACTGTAACATGTTGAAGTCAACACAAGGAGTAATACCTCACGTTTGTTATCATATTGAGTGTAAATTTGCTGAGACGTATATATGGTGGGGATAAAATATTTTAAGCAGTTTCTCCTTCTATTCTTTGTTTTATTTTTTTTTATTCCTGCCCGCAATTTGATGTGTACAGGGGCCGGGAGGCAGGGTTGTGTGTGCCCTAAAACACATCCCAGAGGTTTTATATGGTGCATTCAGGAAGGCTGGAAGCCGTGGCTGGCCAGTAATTGTACATTCAAGGCTTCCAGCCAAGTCATGCCTCCCCAGTGCTGAATCTCCCAGCAGTACATTACAGCCATTTGATCCAGTTGATAAATAAAATCAGTGGAGTGCTGAGGAGAAAACACTTGGTGACATATATCAGCTTCTGTCTGTCCTGTCTCTACTAAAAGCACAAAAAGAATATCCGACCGCTGTACTAACATACCAACTGTGATCAAACTGCAAAATCTGTAAATATGCTCTAAGGGCTGCTCAAAGCATGTTGGCCTGTGTAATTTTTGCTCCCTGTCTGATGTTTCCAACTGCGGCAAAAGGTTTTATAGCGATGATGATGATGATGATGCAACAGTTCCGACTGTCTCCCTTGGTTGCCGAAGTGTTCGTTTGAGGAACACGTCTTTTGTCATGTTTTTGTGTAAATGGTGTGTGTTTATGCGTGTATGTGTGTGCAAGTGTGCACACGCACGTGTGTTATGGCACTCGTGTGCGTGCACAGTTGAAATGTGCCGCCAATGTGTGTTGATGTGTATATGGGCTAGCTGCATTAAAGTGGTTGGGGACCTGTGTTTTAGTTTGCCCTGTAAAAGGGGCCAGTTTTAAAAGCACTGAGGCCTAATCCATCCCAGAGGAGTGTTTAGCAAAGGATGTGCTGCAGCACTAGCTGCTATGAAGGCCCTGGAAGATGTGCTCCCTGCTACTTAAACTGATGGCTTATATAGATCCCTCTCTGCCACACTACCAAAGAGCAGCCTTGACATTAACATGATAAAACTTTGACACAAAATCAAGCTTGCATCACCAGCCACCCAAATCTGTATGCTGGTCCCGATGATAACTAAAACATGGAAAAGGACAGACTGAATGTAATCTCCAACAATGCTATTGGAGACCATTGGGTATATCGACTTCTTTGTGTTTATGTATCATTATTTGAAATATTTCCAGTTCTGTAAGACATGCTGAGCATTCAGTCGTCATTATGAATGCGTTTTTTTTCATTGCCTCCAAAAGTCAACCGCAGTTGCTTTAAAACAAATTGAAACTAGAGTTTACGAGCAAAGAAAGAAATGACAGACAAATCTTTTGATGGACAAAAACTTCTTACGCCCAGGTTAGGAAATAGCTATCAAACAGTAGACAGAAGATCTCTGAGATTACAACACTGTGACACCATACATTGACCTTCCACCCCCATTCCTTCATCTCCTCCAACCCTCCTATTCAAAAAAACACTGAGACACAGAGGAAATAAACGTGTCATTACTCAGAACTCAACTCAACAAAGCAGAGTTGTGGAGCCTTTCTCCAGACCCCACTCCTTTGGTCCTTCTGACCATCCAGGCAGCCAGGCAGGACCACAGCCCCAACCCTGAAATGCCTAGCCTTCCTGTCTTAATGGGAACACAACTCTTCCACTGGCTAAGCACTGTGATCTCCTAGGGTTAATTAATTTCTTCTACTCTGTCCGTTTTTTATGGTTGAACACATGCTGATACAGTTATTGTGAGGCTTCCTCACTGAACCATGATAATGGCCTGTGGAAGAATATGTGTTTGGTATTCCAACTGCAAAATGTTGTGATTCTCAGCTTGATGGGTAAGTGTGACAAAACACCTCGGAGCTTTCCTTTATCCCCCCATCTCCTATCTGCCTATCCAAATTAGAAAACCTTGATGATTTCTCTGGGTCCACTTTCTGGCTGGATGGGATCTCATTTGGTTTAATATATTTATCCATTCATTATTGTTCCTTTTTATCAGGCGGCTAATATTGTTAATAATTTGCCCTTATCTTTGTGGCTGACAGGCGGATTTACACTCCATGTAATAACGCCACTCCAACACATACTTACCCTCTCACTCTTATCCTATATTCTCTTCCTCTCCTCTCACTCCTCTCCTACCCTCTCTTCCCCTCCTGTCTTCCTCTCCTGCCCTCTCCTCCTTTCCAAACTCCAATGGCACATGACCTGAAACGCAATGTTCCTCAAAACCTTTTTGGCACTGAGGAAATGTTAGATCTGTTGATCAGAAACTTGAATTTCGTGAATGTTGTGCAGCCTCTGGTGCATGTTAACTGTGAACCCTAACCCCCAGACTAATCTGGCCACACACATTCGTCCACATGCTCCATCATGTGCAAGTTAGTTTTGTCATTCTCCACCAGACACCATATACACACGGCCAAATACCAACACCAAATGTGAACCATACTTATTTGGGGATGGGCTGAACTATGCATTGAAAATCCATGGACAATTGGATAGCTTGATGTTTCTAGCAAATCTGATCTGTAGACAATCCTCAGGTTGTTGTTTGTTTAGCAGAAATGTAGCCTTCCTTTCTACTGGATCTCTGTAGATTGTTGTGTACGTGTCATACTCAGTAGAGCAAATGCATCCAATAATATTTTAACAAGGAAATTGCTTTCAAACTAGCTGTTCTATGATGCTGCCTACAGTACAGTACAGTAGCTGCTACTGTATTTAATGTGTGGTGTTCAATTAGTCCTTTATTTTATGAGATTTTCGACAACATGAGGGGCTTGCACTAATTTGTTTAGTCACCGACCGAAAATAATATTGTATGTTGATGTGTGATGCAAGAAACCATTTAACAAAATGTTTTCTCTACCATAGTTATTATTGCATAAAATCTGTCACGTCCTGGCACGGCAGTGAGATCCAATGCCCTCTCTCCCTCATTAGGAGAACGGACACCTGTTTGTCATTATTGCCCTCACCTGTGTTCCTGATCACTGGCCCTATTTAAGTTCTTCCTTTCCTAGTGTATTTGTCGGTCTGTGTTTGGTTTTGTTCCATGTGTGACATTGTTTTGTTTTCTTGTTTTTTTTTTTGGTCTGTTTTAATTTCTATTACAGTACGTCTTTGTTCTTTTTATTAAAACTCCTCTGTTCTCCCAGCTCATGTGTCCTGCCTCCATGCTTGTAACGTTACAGAATCAGCAAAAAATGTTAGCTGATTAACTTATTTTAGTATATATCAAAATGAAACACCCAAAAAATAAAATAAAAATGCTCTTTACTTGCTCTACAAGGAGTAAACTCACTTAACAAGCCCCCCCCCTTCCTGGGGCCAATCAGGGTCATTATCTAAATGCCACATCTCTATGAAAACACACATCATTCACCCAAGGAAAACTCAAATCCTTAAGCATGTGTGCCAAATGAGTCAAACAGATCCAGCTGATATAAGCTGAGATAACAATGAACAGGCCAGTATTTGTTCAGGAGCTGATAGATATAACAGTGAACAGGTTGGTATGTAGCTGGTTGTAACAAGACTGGGGACCTGGACACAAGTGCAGGGAAAACAATAGGGTTTTAATTCAGGGGTTTCTTCAAACAATACAGGAACGATACTCCCACAGGAGTCACAGGAAAGGAATAATGCCTAATTAAGACAACAAACAGGCAGGTGTATATAGTGAGGGTAATTAAGGTAATTGTCCACAGGTGTGTGAAATGAGGAGTGCAGAAGTGAAGGGGCGTTTGCCTGAGTGGCGATGGGGCGTTTGGTGGCACAGCAGGCAAAGGCGGATGGTTAGAATGCCGTTGACGGCGAATGCTGTGGGGAGACCGGGATGAGGACAGTGGCGTGGACATTACACTGGTATTTCTTCTGGAGCTGATGGAGATAACAGTGAACAGGATGGTATTTCTTCAGGAGCTGATGGAGATAACAGTGAACAGGATGGTATTTCTTCTAGAGCTGATGGAGATAACAGTGAATAGGCTGGTATTTCTTCAGGAGCTGGTGGAGGTTACAGTGAACAGCCTCGTATTTCTTTAGGAGCTGGTGGAGGTAACAGTGAACAGGATGGTATTTCTTTAGGAGCTGCTGGAGATAACAGTGAACAGGCTGGTATTTCTTTAGGAGCTGATGGAGATAACTGTGAACAGGATGGTATTTCTTTAGGAGCTGATGGAGATAACAGTGAACAGGCTGGTATTTCTTCAGCAGCTGCTAGAGATAACAGTGAACAGGCTGGTATTTCTTTAGGAGCTGCTAGAGATAACAGTGAACAGGCTGTATTTTCTTCAGGAGCTGCTATAGATAACAGTGAACAGGCTGCTGTATAAGTAGTTGTCATAGCAACACACACTTCTCTGACAATAGCTTTTTTTCTGTAACACACTCTCTTCCTTCTCTTGTTCTCTAGAACTCTCTCCCTGCTCTTCTCATTTTCTAGAACTCTCCCCTCCACTTGTTTGCTAGATCACTTCCCTCTCCTCTCATTGCGTAGATCTCTTTCTCTCCCTCGCACGCTCTTTCTATCTGAAACACACAAATTATGTCGTGAAAAACAGAAGCCGACATGATTCAGTAGTGCTCTGATTAGACATTCTTTCCATTCTCTAGCCTACCTTTGTCTTTCTATATTTCTCTCTCTCTCTTTTACTTTTTCTCTCAACCTCTCCATGCTGGCTTATTAAGAGCTGCAGGTTCTTATGCAAGCCAACACGCAGGCCTGGGCTATTTTACAATGAAACTCTTCCCATTGTTATTCACTGGAAGTCTTCTTATCCATTCCACTGTCAAAACTCCAAGTAGCTAGAGGCCCAGGAATGTAATCAGCAGACACACTGTAATAAGGCTCCAACACAGTTTACCTGACTGCAAAATTGCTAATGTATGCAAGACGGGAGCAAAAAAACCTTGAAACTTTCAATGGGAATATGCACAGCTACAAGAAATGGAGTAAAAAATACTGAATCTAATTTGTAGACTGTAGCGTGATTCATGACTCACAATGTCTGTAAATTTATACCAGTGTTGTAAAGAGGTCATTTGATTATTATTGCAATAAATGGGTGTTAGCTGTAACGTTTTGTTTTATTTTTTTGTTTGTTTGTTTACTAATCGAATTTGAATTTGATTTCCAATGTATAGGAAAACAAAGCCATTGATTGGAAATATCACATGGGCTCAGTAACCTTCAGGATATAGAACCAGTCAGCAAATTCCCTGTTCAGTATGCCATGCGTAAATTTCAAATGTTTTTATTCCAAACAAACTAGTGCTTCTAAAATCAGTCAGAACATGATGGGTGTGACTTTCAGGACAGAGGACCGGAGTGGTTAGAAGGAACTATAGCTGAAATCAGTCACAGGCTAATTAAAGTGCAGCTCCCTGAGTAACCAAAACAATGGTATACTCGTTGGAATTCAAATTTCAATATTTCTAATATACTGTAAATCTCTCCTACCGATTATGCAAAGGTATATGAGCTGTGCTGATGTAGTAATAGGCTAAAATATGACTAAATGGCTTGCAGGTAAATCTGGTCTCTGCTGTGTTCACAGTCATTTGGATGACCAGTTCAGTGGCTAAAAACAACAGCCCTCGCAGTTATTTGTGGAGCAGCAGTAACCAGTTGTTGTGTGTTCTTGGCACCCCTCTGTAAGACAGCACTAATCCACAAAGCTGCATAAACAGCCAGTCAATACTGTTGAAAGAAAGTCCCGAACATTGGGACATGTATCTTACTGCACTGGATTGGAAGATTTTAGCAACTTTGGCACCTGCTATTTTTCAATGATTTTACCACAGCATCTCTGAGAGGGCATGTCATCAATTAGTGTAGAACGGTGTGCATATGTGTGTGTTGGTTTGTGCTTGCGTGCATGCACACATGTGTATGCACATGTGTGTGTGTGTGTGTGTGTCTCTGTGTGTGTCATGTGCTTACATGGGAGTTCAAATCCTACTGTAGATAAAGAAGATAATGTGTGTTATAGATGAACACCAGGTCCAGTCCCAAGGTACCGTTTACTACCGAGAAGCCATCAAGGCTGTAAAAACTGGTATGGAAGATGATTTGTTTTCATGCATTGTTAGGTTGTTTTTAAAGCTCAGTTAGGAGAGGAACACATTATCCATCCCTCAGATGGAGCAGAAGAACTCGAGCTAAATCCCCTCTAAATACAGTAGCATTCGACGCATTCATATCCCATTATATTATCTATGCCGTGGTTCAATTTTGCATGATGACACTCCAGTTGTATTTCTGATAAAATACAGTTAATAAACGCTAAAATACTTTTGTTGCCCTCAGTAAACCAACCAATATTGCCCAAGGATCTGATCTATAGGTGCTCTGAATCCAATAAATATGATTCCATTTAGCTGTAGGTGATTTCCCAGTGAGCAATCTATCAGCAATGGAACATGCACCAAGTCATATTCGAAGATGTGCCATGGGAGGTCTGTTGACGGCGTGAACGTCATAGTGTGCCACATATGAAATTCATAAAGGTCAGCTGCATACATTAATCCTGCATTCTCACATTCCCATCATCCATGGGGAGGAGGGTGCTGAGATAGTTACAGGCCTAGAAGTTACCAGGGCGCCATGAGAGGGGAAAGGCAAAGGTGTGTGTGTGTGTGTGTGTGTGTGTGTGTGTGTGTGCGTGTGCGTGTGCGCGTGTGTGTGTGTGTGTGCAAATGTATTTGTGCACTCAGGCACTTGTCCACATACGAAATTTGCATAGATTTGAATCTCCCCTAATTCATATCCACCCCCCCCCCACCCCCAAGCAAGAGACAGAAGCGTCTTGGCCTTTTATTTTCCAGTTCAGGGCTTTCTCTTTTGCAGATAAATGCTCTCCAATCCACCATGACAGATGTCACATTGCATCGCTTCCATTTTGATACATACCCTCTGATCCTGCCACTAACAATGAAGAGAGTCCACCAGGGCTGCTCCCTCGACGGCTCCCTGACACTGGTGATTATTCTAAAGGTGCATCATTGGCCGTGCTGAGTGAGGAGCCAGCTGGGGCCCTGGCTGTGGAACTGTGGCCAGGTCTGGCTACACGGGTCTGGCTACACGGGTCTGGCT
>JACXGI010000735.1:0-30640 GCA_016801175.1 Esox masquinongy | reverse complement strand
GATTTTCATTTCATAGTAAGATAATAGTTTGAAAAATGTCTTTACATTAGGCCCTTCAGAAGATACAGAACGTTAATTAAAGGGTTCTCTTTAATATAACTTTTTGTAAGTTATTTGGATGTACTCCATGGTTAGGGAAAGCCATCCACATGTGGGAAGGTTCCTCTTTCATCATGTAAAGCCTACAGTAGTTTCAAAGCCAACATATTTAAACACAAAATGCATAGGAACAAAGGCACTTACTGTGCACTCTTAACCTGCATTATAGTTATTCTGTGCAGTACATATTATTCAGTGGATTGAAGTAAGATTTACACTGTCTTTGTTGGAGAAACTCTGGGCGTAGAGAGGCAGGGCCTGTGGTGTTATTATTTATGGTCACGCGGTGCATGGATAAGGAGAGCGCCAGACAAGCTGGCTGTCATTAGTTTTGGTGCAACCTTGAGGTCAATATAAGTGTAAATTACTCCGGGAGATGAGGATAGGCTGAAGATGGCTGGACTTCTCTTTGGTATTGGACAGCCACACAGCTTCCACCTCTCTATTTCTCTGCCTCTCTCCCCTCACTCTTCTCTCCTTCTTGGCCTCCTGGGATATTAGACAATAGACTTGTTTACTTCACCTTTCACCACATCGGCTGATGAATTATTCATTTGTGTATAAGCAGGGAAGGAGGGGTGGGAGTTAGAAGGCAGGAGGGGAGGAGACAGAGGCAAAAGAGAGATGGAAAAGCAACCGAGGAAGGCAAATAGACAGGATTTATCCCCTCCTGATCGGCTAAATTGATTATAGAAATCTTATCAGCATGTCATCTCCTGTGTCAGGGGTTTAGTTGGGCGTGTTTTGGCCCTGGTCGCTCAGGATTACACAGACAGACTGAGAGACAGACAGACAGACAGACTGAGAGACAGACAGACAGACTGAGAGAGAGACAGACAGACAGACAGACAGACTGAGAGACAGGTCTTGAACAGGGCCGGGAATTCTTAGAGGACAGGCCTGAATCATTCCACCTGATGACATGGGCATCCACCTCACTGTACTGAGAATTGATCTGCATTGTTACCGAACTTCTAAAGGGAGAACTAAACAGTTTATTCCAGGCCCTAATGGCCAACTATTCCATATAATGAATGACCCCATTCTCTCTACTCTGAATTCTCCATGTGTAGGGTCTATCTAAATGAGTAAATGTTATAACAAATGAATATCAACTACGGCAAACACAAAATAATGGGTGTGCAGCATATACAAGCTATTCCGTGGGCAGAAGTGATCAGTCTAGGGAAAGAGATGGCTATGAATAATTTCCAGCTGAGAGCATAGCTGAGGTGTTGGAGTGCATTGAATGTAAACACTTTTAACTAACAGCAGCACTTTCTTAATAGATCAGCAGCAGATCCTTCAAGCATGGCGGAAGAATCCTCTCAGAGTTTATGTGCGCACACACACACATACACACACGAGTGTGTGCGCACACACAGGTGCACACACACGCACACACACACACTCACCCGCCTCCTTCTCCTTCTCTCTGTCACATGCTCATACAGCCGTGAGCTAGGGTCAAAGGCTTTCTGACTGATCTTATTTTCCAGCTCGGAGGACTTGAGCCGAATACATTTGCCTTTTTAATGTTGGGGGTGTGTGAGTGTGTATAAATATGTGGGACAGATCTGAGAGACAAAATTATGAGGATATACAATCAGTATGAGGGATTGTGTTCCTGTGTACATGAGAACACGCATGGAAATAACATAGATCTACAGTATGCTGGATATGCTGTAGGTGATTGTGAATGTGTGTGCATGATTGTGTGTGGCCATATACATCCACCTCCATGCATTCATACAGTATAAGTATGCGAAAGTGTGTGTGTGCATCTGAAGCAGAAGTGGGGCAGGATGGTGAAAGGTCATGACAGGTCAGATTTCCTTCTTTTCCATTCCATTCCAATCACGCGTGCCCCCCCACACGCTACGTGGCCGACCTCACATGGCTCTGGACTCCACACAATTAAAAATGTAAACGCTGGAGCTGTAAACCAAATTGCTGGGATTCAGGAGGGGCGTGTTGAAGGGCACTCCGGGGGTGGAATAACGGGGTCAAGACCGGAGAGCCAGGTTCATCTCCTCATGAAGGGACTGGTTCCACTTAAGACTGATAACTAAAGGAAACACTCAGACTGTGTGACAATCCTTATTCCTGTTTCTGTCCTCTTGGGAACCAGATAAATTATTCTGTGTTTTTCCTATCCCCCTAACCCTAGACCTAACCTTAACCCTAACTTTAACCCTAACCCAAATTCTAACCTAAATCTAACGGCAATTCTTACAGAACTTCAAGTGTACGTTTCTGTGAGGCGCGAGGATAGCGAGTGCATAATGTTGAGGCAAAAATGAGAACAACAAAACGACACTAACACGAAAAGCAACTTTTCCGTAAGTTTGTAGTTGTCAAGGCAATGACTGCACCACACGGTCTCTGGCTGTACATGAACACAATAACCTGTGAGGTGCAGGTGACAACAAGGAACTTAAATAGACAACATAATCAGTGATGAGGAGCAGGTGTGTCGTTGGGGCGCGCTGCTGTCATCGCCTCCTGCCAGCGGTTAGCACGTTGGAGAGGTGGAGCACCGGAGGGAGAGAGGGCACGCGGCGCCACGCCGAGCAACTGTCACAGTTTTTAAGCTAAAACCTTACCCTCAAGCCTGGAATACCCCTTTTTCTTACAGGGACTGGCAAAAGTCGGTGTGGTGACCGAATTTGCTGTTTTAACTACCTTTGTGAGGACCACTGGCAAAACGAAAATCACTTGTGATTTTGGTTTTGTACAAGTGATGTGCAATGCCGAATCCCCCTCACACACCCTAGAGGAGTTGGGTCACAGCCAGGGATACGCCATTATCGATTGTGTTCTTGAAAAATGAGTGGTTACTAAGTGTAGTACAGATATTCAAGGACAGGTCATCATGCCGGCTCTGTGGCTCAAACCACTGGCCCAACCCTCAAGAGTTTAGGCTACATGCATACTGTATGCTGAGAGGAGAGTCAAAGCCCATATCTAAATAGGAACTTGCTTCCATTTGTTAATTCAGTGTATAGAAGGACAGCCAGAGAAATGGTAATTAAATATCCCATGCAACGTTTAATGGTAGTAGGTTACATGGCATGGATGAATATATATATCATATATATATATATATATATATATATATATATATATATTCATAAGTGTGTGTGTGGCATTAAACAATTTGCCATAATTATGTTTCACTTTGTGTTGTTTTATTGAGTATATGATGTGTCACTTTTCCCTAGCGTCACTACCCAAGCAGTTTACATTCTAATCAGAGCCTAATGGATTACACTCATTTGTTATTTTACTAAGAACTAAATATACAGTGTGCTATAATTCATTCTCAGTGGTTACTGAGTGCAGACCAATGGGAATCAGTATATGTTAATGATAATTGAGACATAAAACAAAACAATATAAAGTTTAACATTGATGTCACTAAACTGAATTCAACCATATATTCTGCAGCTATGCGCAGCGACAGATGGATAGAATTAAAGCAATATCAAATATATAGCTTTGTTTGCTGCTCTAGACCATTCATACAGGGAGTGTCTGCTGTCTGTGCAGCTTGATACAGAATCAAGCGAGACATGGTTGCAAAGGGAGTACTCGTAAAGAGAGTCAACTTATCTGTGAATCTCAGGGGTTTTTTTCTCCACGTTTCCTGCGTAAGAACCGCAGCCTGTTTTATTCCCACAGTTTTACTCCCTTCCTGAATCCACTCTAGAGGCTCTGAGCCAGTAGGGATTCAGCCTGACACTTGGCAGCTTAAAATTTCATGAGACTTCTGCATCATAGTTCATCCCCCACTCTTCTATGACATGACTGTGGAGCGAGAGATTCTGCACCATGATATATTGACATTGAAATAAGTTGGGTAGATAAACATTCACGGGAACAGGCAAGGAAAGAGAGGGCCATTCTACAGCAATGCCTAAGCCCCCCCCCCCACCCCCACTGAAACCTTGGGGCTCATTTATCAGTCATGCGGATGCGCAAATCTGTGCGTAAATCATGCATGTGATAATTTCCACACAAAATTATTAACAAACATCCTAACATTTTCATCAAATGTATCCATTGGGATTAAATGCACTTGCACAGCAGCTATAAGAGAAAGGAGAAAATGTTCTACTCACAGTGAGTATTCCTTTTTGTGAGATGAAAAACTCTTGATGTTTGATTATCATGTAAACTAACTGTCACTAAACAAAATTGTAATGAAAAAAAAGATATGTCTTTCTCTCAGCTTTTGTATTACATTTTTAAAAATGCATATACATTACATTGGTTAATTCTAGAACAATTTATTTTTATTTTATTTACAGGGAAAACCAGCTGAAACCGAGGTCTTATTTACAGTGGTGCCCTGTATTACAACAACAAACAATAAAAACATGAATAAGAACAGACTTTAAAACCAATATAAAACAATTATTTTTGTTTTATATCGGTTTTGTTACTTTTTAACAATTAAAAAGTACAATTTACTGTAAATTTACAATTTACTGTAAAAAATGTTCAGTCAGACTCTTTTTAAAATGTGCTGTGGACACAGTATCCTTCAACCTAAGATCATGTCGTAGATCATTCCAGGTTTGTGGGGCACAGAAGTAAAATTATGTTGTAACTATCTTGGCCCGGGTTACCTCGAGAACTATCCAATCTTGCGATCGTGTCTGATAAGAGCTGTATTTCAATATAATTTTGGAGGCAAGATAATTTGGAAGTTTCTGCAGGACAGCCGTATAAACAAACAATAAAAAGTGTCTTGCCCTTCTGGAATGCAAGGAATCCCAACCAACAGCAACCAACAGCAGAATAAAGACAGTGGTGTGTAGAAAAGCTTGCCCCAGTAATAAAGTCCAGCCTTTTTAAAACAGAAGCTGTGGCATGCATGATTAGTATATCACCATAATCTAACACCAACATAAAAGTGGCCTGAACAATTTCATTTCTATGTCGTGATGACAAGCATGCTTTATTTCTATAAAATAAACAATTCTTATTTTCAATTTTTTTACCAACTCAGTAATGTGGGTTTTAAAAGAGAGTTTATTATCTACCCAATACCTAAATATTTGTATGAAGTAACACATTCTAAAACCGAATTGTCTGGTGTGGTAATTTTAAAGGTATACGCACCTATGTTTCTGGACCTTGAAAACACCATATACTTGGTTTTATTTGCATTTAAAACCAAGCGAAGATCTATAAGGGAATTTTGTAAAGCTTGGAAGTCAGACTGCAAGTGCAAATATGCTTGTGCAAGAGAAGGAGCTGCCGTATACAATACTGTATCATCTGCATAGAAGTGAAAATTACATTTTCTCACAAAGTTACCAATATCATTATATCATTACATATATGGTAAACAGTAATGGACCCAAAATTGAACCCTGGGGAGCTCCTTTATGAACTACAGAACATTTAGATCCACACCCATCCTCAACCACCGCTTCAGTCCTATCACTAAGATCACTAACAAGTATGCATTTTCATGCCCAATGAAGACAGTTTTTCCAGCAATACAGAGTGCCTTGAACAGGTCAGTAAATAAAGCAACACAACGTAGTTTTGCATCCAAGGCTTTAGCAATATCATCTAAAACCAACGTGGTCTAATCGTACTGTGCCCTGGTCTAAAACCAGATTGAAATGTATTCAATACGCCATTTTCAGTTAAAATAGAACCCAGCGTTATGTTTACTAATGACTCCAATATCTTAGCAAGACAAGAACATTTAGAAATAGGTGGATAATTATCAGGGACACTAGTGTCTCTACCTTTCTGTAGAGGCAACACGTGCAGTTTTCCAAATCATTGGAATGATCCCAATTGACAAAGTTAGATTAAAAATATGTGTTATTGCCCCTGAGATAAACAATACTACCTTGACCAGCAAGCATGGGTCTAATTTATCAGGACCTATCGATTTCCTAGCATTTATATTTGATGTTCACAGCAGGTGGATGCGATTTTGGTACATTGTGTTATATTCCAGATTACTTCATTCATGAACTGGATTTTTACTGTGTAAATTGAAGTTCTGAGGCTTGCTTTAAATAATATTTCTGGTAGTGGTCTAACTTCCCATTTCAAGAGCAGAGAAATAGAGGAAAATGTCTCACTGTTAAGTGGTTGTGTAACTCATTATGAACGTGGTCAAAATGGCAAATGTTTTAAAAAGTTCTGAAGAAAAGCACTTTCCTTGCCTTCAGTGCAGTTCCTTAAAAAATATTTTCTGTTGGTAGAAGAAATCGGTGTTACAACAATGTAATTTATCTTGCGGACACGTTTCTTGCAGAAACAACATGGAATTTGGTACTGGTTAGTTCATGATGCTCCAGATCCAGGATCAGCCCATAGTACCAGGTGTATTCAACTCTGGACCTCAAATCCAGTTCCACTAGATTTTGTTCATTGCAACCCTCTAGTCAGGGATTTATTTGGACATGAGATGCAGAAGTCCTTCCATACCTTGAACTAGGATGTTCCACTGTCTGTGTGGTCTTATATGTTGGAAGTGTTGTCTTTGAACATGTCTCAATCTGTGGCAGCCGTTTAGATCCTCAATGGCCTCGTCAGTCCATTTCCACACTATATGTTTGACAGAGTTTGCAGTTTTACATTTTGGTCTCTTTGCTGAGAGGTGTTTGAGGACCACATGGTCTGAGTTCACCAGGGCTTTGGTGGCATTGGTATGCTCCTTTAATAATTCTGTTAACATGCAACAAGATTTTATCATGTCTTGTGGGACATTTTACCTGTTGCTTGTAACTGAATAGTTACTGTTTAAGGTGTGTGGTTAAAATCCGCCATGATGGTCAAGGAAATGATCAGAAATCAGAACCGAGAAGTGCTCATGGGATGACTAAACCCAAAATAAAGACCTCTGTGTCTAGAGTGGCTGTCATCTCCACAGAGAGGAAAGATAGGGGGTTAGTGCGGAGTCATCCGGATATGTTTAACCTCTCCACCTTTCAGAACAGAGACTGAGAGTTTGGTGCAGTGGCACGATGGCTGCTAGTAAATCCACTGTAAGTCTTCCAGGGAATTTGGAGCACCTGGAGTTCAGCAATCTTAAGGTACCAAGGATCTGCCAGAGCTCTGGGTTCACATAGAATCCAACGTTATCAATACAGCCAATCTGGGGGAGCCAGAAGCAGGGCTCCCGCTTCTGCAACCTGGATAGAGCAGACTGCAACCTGGATAGAGCCGGAGAGCACAGAACAGGAGTCAGAATAGGAGCTGCATCGGCATTGCACACACACACACACACACACACACACACACACACACACACACACACACGCGCACACACACACTCCATCCACAATTAGCCACACTTATATGCATGTACACTCCAGACCAAATGACAAGACGGGAAGGAGGAAGGGGCTGCAACGTCCTCCCTTCGCTTAGCTGGCAGACAACTTAATACCCTCAGATTATAAATTCCAACCCTGCCCAAGAACCTGGAAGCCTGAGCGGGAGAAGAAACACAGAATGAGTCTCATTACTAAAGCAGCTAGGCCTTTAATAGCTTTTCAGTACTGTGGAGTAAAATATTCACTGTGTACCACCGCTGTACGTTTCTGTATTCCAGTCTCGCATCCCTTGCTAGACTTACCTAAAGTTATATGCAATATTCATTTTAATGGAACAAATAGTAAAGCCAGGACAGACACATAAACTGGACTGACCCGGGCTGGGTGACCTTGTACTGACTCTAAATAGAGAGTATGGACGGTGTGTCTGGAGAGGAGATGAGGTAGAGGCTGAGTGTATTTGCGCCTTTCTGAGTGCTGTTTCACTCTGGCCCTACTGCCTAGGAGCACATGCACTTCATTGTTTAGTCATACATTGTACTTAATGACCAGGGGCCTAATTTGGTGTCGGTCACCACGAGTGGAGAGGCAAGCAGCTTTGTGAGGCTGTGCTTTTATATGTACGGCCAGCCAGTCATCAGGAAAAGAGCGGATGAGAGGATGGTGAAAGTGACAGGGCTGAAAGTAGAGAGAGAAGAAAATTCATCTTCCACTCCAGTGCTTATCTTTAAGTATCTCTGGCAACCTGCAAATCTTGCCTACATAAGCATAGAGCCAAGCCCCAAGTCAGGTTGTTGAGCCTGAAAATGAAATGTGATTGACACATTCTCAACCCCCTCGGAGACTGAATTTAGAGAGACACAGTGAGAGAGAAAAAATGGGGGGGGGGGGCAGAGAGGGTGCAAGGCACAGAGAGATATACATTACACATAGTACATTTTATAAGAACATTACATGGGTGATTCTACAGGAGTCGTGTAAATTGCTGTCCAAGCCAATAGACAAAAAACTATGAAAGAAAGAAACATTTTTCTCTAAACTTAGGACATAATATATATATACAAAATATATATCATGATATGCTACAATCCAATGTAATACAAACATATTTTTACGTTTCAAATGACAACATTTTGAAATGTTTGGTACAATATTATTTCAATAGGACATGTTGATTAGTTATATTATTACGTTGATAAACACTGTGATCTAAATACTGGGATGTATTTTTTTTCTTTTTTATTTTGCCCCACCTTTTGATGTCACTAAAAAAATCCAAGGACTGTAGATTCCAATGACTGTAGAATGAAAGGACTGTAGAATGAAAGGGTTGTAGAATGAAAGGGCTGTAGAATGAAAGGACTGTAGAATGAAAGAACTGTAGAATGAAAGGGCTGTAGAATGAGAGGACTGTAGAATGAAAGGGCTGTAGAATGAAAGGACTATAGAATGAGAGGACTGTAGAATGAAAGGACTGTAGAATGAGAGGACTGTAGAATGAAAGGGCTGTAGAATGAAAGGACTATAGAATGAGAGGACTGTAGAATGAAAGGGCTGTAGAATGAAAGGACTGTAGAATGAAAGGACTGTAGAATGAGAGGACTGTAGAATGAAAGGACTGTTAAATGA
Source organism: Esox masquinongy (assembly GCA_016801175.1). NCBI lineage: Eukaryota > Metazoa > Chordata > Actinopteri > Esociformes > Esocidae > Esox > Esox masquinongy. The sequence continues at coordinate 21,596 of JACXGI010000735.1, read as the reverse complement.
GAGGACTATAGAATGAAAGGGCTGTAGAATGAAAGGACTATAGAATGAGAGGACTGTAGAATGAAAGGGCTGTAGAATGAAAGGACTGTAGAATGAAAGGACTGTAGAATGAGAGGACTGTAGAATGAAAGGACTGTAGAATTAATGGGCTGTAGAATGAAAGGGCTGTAGAATGAAAGGGCTGTAGAATGAAAGGACTGTAGAATGAGAGGACTGTAGAACGAGAGGGCTGTAGAATGAAAGGACTGTAGAATGAGAGGACATGAGCCACCTCTGCACAAACTGTATTATCAGGCAATGGGTTTGCGTTCATGTATTATTAACAGGTGTTATTACCATTACTATTAACATATCAAGCAACATGTAAAGTATGGATTTGGGACAACAAAATGCTTGCTGAGATGAACATCTGTCCAAATTAAAGACAACCAGCCATCTACTAGCTATGCAGATTCTATAATGTCCAAAATACAGTAAATAAAGATTGTCCACACCGAAACAGTCACAACTGAAGCAATTGAAGTCATGGAGATAAAGTATATGAATGTTCTGAATGGTTTAATGTGTATCAGTGCCATTATGGTCTGTGACAGCACAGGCAATGCCATTAAACATATCTTCATTTAAAAATTGTACACACCATGCTCTACCATTCCAGCTACAGAGGACCACCATGTGTTTAGTGGACATGTGCACACTTGAGGTAAAAGTGTAGAATATTGAGATTTTTAACACACGAGTGGGCTCCAACACTCCCAGAGTGCAAACATTGACTTGTATTTGGCTTATATTATTGATGTTTCATTTAAATGTCAATAAGAAAAAATATAAAAATATATGTTGCTTGCAGAAGTATTCAACCCCTGTGCTGTGGAAGCTCCCAGTTTACACAGATGAAAGAAATTGTTCCAATGAGGACACCTTTATGTTAAGGCTGGCATCCACCTGTGAACCATTTACGTTGCTGTCACATTTTCTGGATTAAAAACCCCACACTTAAGAGATAATTGGTCATACTGTTTCTATGAAGATGAAGGAAAATAAAGCTCAAACAGTATTCTGAAGACATTATTTGAAAATTGCAGTCCACAAGCATCGTCCAATCAACCTGAACAACCCCAAGCAAATCAGCCGTGAAGAATCAGTCTAAATCATTCTGACAGTGTGCAAAAGTGGTACTCACCAAAAGACTAAAAGATGTTATTGCAGTGAAAGTTGGCTCAACCAAATATTAATGTGTTCAATACTTATGCAAGCAACACATTTTTTTCCCGAACTTATTTCCCAACATAAAATCAATGTCACCTTGGGAAAGTAGTTTTTGTATCAGCGCTTTAAAAGAAACATAGAAAATAAAACATTCAGGTGTGATTTCTAATCCAGTAAAATTTGATAATTCGTCAAGGCTTTAAATACTTTTGCAAGGCACAGAATATCATAAACCATAGGCTTCAGGGTTTGACAAATAGTTAACTTGTTGGACAGAGCACATTGACTACTTTTATAAACAATGCCCAATTTACACCACTCCCGTTGATTGTGCATACAATACACATGAGAGAGAGAGAGAGCGAGTGAAAGAACAGAGAAAGAGAAAACAGATTGTGTGGCTGTGAACCAGGGAGTTAGCAGCCCCAATGTGGCTTACCCAGAACCCCCCGAATACCCCCCAGCCCCATGGAGCACAAACACAGCCCCCACTCACTGCTATTATTGACAATCTCACATCAATTTCAGGGAGCCTCTTATCTCACCTGACGCACAACCTTTCTACACTGTCAGATCAGAGTAATATTTCGGCCTTTTATAGGGATCGATTGGGCCGTTTTGGGGGTAGAGGAAGGCAAGGCGGAGCCGATGAAAGGTCAAGTGTAGTGCTAAATCATTTGAAGATTCCTAATGAATGGTGTGTGGCAGACGTACCTGCTGGTTTCATTATGGCAGAGCGCAGAAAGAGAGAGAGCGGGATGTGAAAAAAGAGGGAGATGAGTGCTGGACCAGAATGAAAGAGTTGAAGAGAGAACAACACTTAGAAGAGCACCTTCCACAAGGTCAATACGTGCCTACTGGTGCCAGTGCCAGTCTCAGCCCCTCCACCTGAAATAATCATACACTGCCCGTCTGGAACTTTTCCTGAGTGGCTGGACCAAGGTGGAACCATCCGCAATATGGCACGCTGGAACAATAACGGGACTGTTAAACAATACAAAAATGTCCTTGCTATTTGCTGCATTTTTTTCTGTAGATAATTGCAATTAACATTAATTTTATTTTCAGTTTTTCTTAAATTTGACCCTAAATTAAGATTTTTTTCATTTAAAAATGTGATGACCAAATATTAAGTAGATATACTCCAGCGGTCTCCGGGATACTGTGGTGTAAATTGCTCCTCAGGTGAAGTTAGTGCTGCACCAGGGTTTTATTCAGTACGGTCTGCTGTTTCTATTGCTGTACACAAAATAAGTTTGCTGTGAACTAAAGAAACACACAGGAATGTGTTTATGGTTGAACTGTCAAGTGTCAACTTTCAAGTTTTCCTTTGTCATTTTTTGCTGCGGATACAAAAACAGAGCACAGTAGCCACTGTCCATGACTGCATCGGCCTCCAGTCACTTTGGTTGTATTACATACTGTGTTGATTGATATGTTTAAAAGTGTCTGGAAATGAACGTGAGTCCATGCAATTCTTTTAGATCTAAAAATTGACAATATATATTGTTTGCCCTAGCTGGCACGTGCATTGTTTTACATACGATGGAAGGTTTAAGGTTGTAGCTGACTCTCTATGCAGACTGCAAACATCGCGGGTTCAATGTCATCAATGAGACAAATGTCCAATCATGTAGTATCTGGAATGTTATCACACTGTAAGCTTGATGTTCGATGAGTGGAGCTTGGTAATATTGATGTTAATTTAACAACAGACTTAATTGCAAATGAGCAGCGCATACTGAACAATCAAACAATTAAACTATCCTATCACATCATCATGCATGGCTTATTTCAGACTTGATGAGTGAAATCCAGCTCTTTAGTTAACCACCTAAACATAAATATACTAGCATGTTGTGAGTGACTGTGTGGCGAGTCATTTCACTAACTACTTTGTGGATGTGGTGCGGACAGAGGAGTGTTGGTTGGTTAAGTGTGCGGTCCCTCTCTCCTCAGAACGGCTCCGATTCTCTCCCCCCCCAGGGCGCCTCCTCCAGCCTGGTGGTGAAGTTTGCAGACACTGATAAGGAGCGCACCATCCGCCGCATGCAGCAGATGGTGGGCCAGTTTGGCATCTTTAACCCAGCCATCGCCCTGCCCTTCAGCACCTACAGCACCTACGCACACGCCGTGAGTTAACTGAAGTAACCCCCAACCCTTGGTACCCTTCCAGCCCCAACACCCCCGTGGGCAGGGCACCTTACCCACATGGCAGACACCAAGCTCTTTGATGAGCCCCCCCCCCAACAAATGCACAACTTCCCTCTCTCTGGGGCCCCAGAGCTGCTCCAGGGGCCAAAGATGACTCAGAATATTTCTTAGGAACTTTATCTCCACACACACTCCTTTAGCCTGCATACACAGTTACTGCTGCTTGAAGGGAGCTGAAATGGAATTAAGAAAAGGGTTTCCTCCGACACCGTTAAATACCTAAACCTCAGTCACAGCAGGCTGCATAAATATACTGTACACAGAGTGTGTATATATTTATAAAGTAGAGAATTCTTTATTTATTTTCTTATTTGTATGCACGGTCAGATTTTTTCTTTCTCTAAATGCCAGGATTAATTGTTGACGCTGCCTGGGTCTCGGGGGCTTATCCATTTCCCTCGTTTTCATATCACATAGCATGGGGGCCAGTATGAAATGTGCAAATTGACCGTCCCAGAGTAATTGCGAGGCCATCTCTATGCTCTCCCCAGTAAAACTCCTGCCTTCATTACAATTCATGAAATGCAGCCCATTCCCAGGAAATGTGGAGAAATGCAAATGTTTCAGGAGTGGTGGAGGTGGTGTGAGTCTGCTGGGAGAGCATTGTGTCCCGCTCAGGTTGGCCATGACTCTTATTTACTGTGGCAGAGCCTCACTCACCCCATCCTGTACACACACACACACACACACACACACACACACACAGCTGCACACTCTGTCACCAACTCTATGCCACACAACAACATGTGTCTTGTTTTTCCAGGCACTGCTGCAGCATGACAATGAGGTGGGTATTTGACAATCCATTGCTTTGTTTTGTGAAAGATATTTGATCATTCTAATTGTAGTTATTAGACATTAATAATCAATTACTGTCATTGTAGTTATAGCTTTTTGAAGTAAAAGTTATCAATGTATTATTTTGAGGACTACACAGTGAAATTCTCCATGAGATAGGAGTCAAACTGTGCGGGTTGTGGTAATGCTTTAAAGCTTGTACAACAACCTGTTACATCATTTCAATCTGTGAGTATGTTGTATTAATTGCATAGCCTACAGCTAGTTTTAATCCACTCTATACGTTTTATTGAATTAATTCCACTACTTGGAATGTGCTTTCAGTTGGCACAGGAGCAATGCTATTATTGAACAGTGTGGAGTTTTCACAGTGCAGTTTTGATTGCATACCAGACACAGCAACCTAGTTGCTTATTGCATCATGTGACACGTTTTCATCTCTATTGGGTTGGAATGAACTGCAACAGGGTGATACACTTTTAAATGTTTCTGTACACAGTACAGTAAATGACAAATTCTAAGAGCTACTTCACAAATACAGCAGTGGATAGGATTATAGAGTTGAACTGACAGCCCATAAATTGGATTTTAGTCAAACCAAGGAAGGGGGGCTTGTGAACGCAAATTGGAGGGGTACAACACTGACAACATGTGCCAAAATGAGAAATGTGCCGTTTCCAAGATAGACACAGCAGAGTTCTGACAGATGACATCCTATTTGCAAAGGTGATTTTACGAAACACAAGGAGAGAGGAGAAAGATATTCCTATACCATTTCAAGTGGCTGATAATATTTGTTCTAAAGAAGCACTGGAAATACATGATAAACCAACTACCCATTATTCTCTGTCAACTGATGTCTGTCAATACACATGGAGCATATTCGTACACGATTTGATTTGATTTGTGTCCCACGCTTCTCTCATCTCAATCTATATGTGTATTCCTGAGAACAGTCATTTCAACTTGCTGTCTCAGAAATGTTACATGCCGTGTCAGTGAGAGAAGGAAAGGTCTGGAGAAGTGCAACACTAGAGAAAGAACCCCCCCCCCCCCAAAAAAAAACCTCCATCGGATTGAATGCGAGAACACTAATGACACTGGATTGAATGTGAGAAAAGAGTTGTTTCAACAGTGTGCTAATGGTGAAGTAATGCGTGGGTGGATGTACTGTAGGTGTTGATAAGTGTTATCCTCACATTGACAAACACCGCCCCCTGTTGAAACCAGTCAGAAAATACATACTATATCAGATCCTTTTCAACTACCCTACACAGATCAGAAAACAATACGCTATGAACACACAGGCTTGAATTCATAAAAATCCATTAGAGACACTGTGTCTTTATTCCCAGCGTTCACCCAGAAGACGTACCTGTAAAGGTGATGGCCTTAGTATATATGTATTACAGCTAGGTTGTAGCAAACAGCACTCCAAGACACCGAGGTACAGAGTGTCCCCCTCCCAGAGAGCCTTGTCTTGACCCTGGGTAACACCCTGTCCTTCCCCATAAAACACCCCTGTGCAGTTGTACAGCACAACACTACCTCACGACGAAACTGGTGCTGGTACTGGTCATAACCCAGGCACTTGTCAAATACACGCCCATTTTGAATTTTATGCCAGCAACACGTTTTGAAAAGTTGGGACAGGGGCATGTTTACCACTGTGTTGCATCACCTACTCATTTAATAATACTCTGTAAGCATTTGGGAACTGAGGAGACCAATTGCTGTAGTTTTGAATGTGAAATGTTTTCCCATTCTTGCTTGATATAGGATTTCAGCTGCTCAACATTTCGGGGTCTCCTTTGTCATATTTTTTGTTTCATAATGCGCCAAATGTTTTCAATGCATGCCAGGTTTGGACTGCAGGCAGGCCAGTTTAGCACCCAGACTCTTTTACTACAGAGCCATGCTGTTGTAATACGTGCAGATTGTGGTTTGGCATTGTCTTGCTGATATAAGCAAAGCCTCCACTGAAAAAGACGTCTTCTGGGTGGCCTCATATGTTGCTCCAAAAACTGTATGTATTGTTCAGCATTAATGGTGCCTTCACATATGTGCAAGTCACTCATGCCATGTGCACTAATGCACCCCCATACCATCATGGATGCTGGTTTTTGAACTGTGTGCTGATAACAAGCTGGATGGTCCCTCTCCTCTTTAGCCCAGTGGACACGGCGTCCATGATTCCCCAAAATAATTTCAAATTTTGATTCGTCAGACCACAGGACAGTTTTCCACTTCGCACTTTCCACTTATTCCTAAATTGTGGCACTATTCGCCCGCGCTTTCACCGAGTGGTTAACCCCTCTCCATCCTCACTTCTGACAGACCCATCTTCTCTGGAATGATCTTTTTATACCCAATCATGCTACTGACCTGATGCCAAATGACCTAATTTGTTGTGTGATATTCCACCAGGTTAAGTTTTGTAGCATTACACAACTTTTCCAGTCTTTTGTTGCCTCTGTCCCAACTTTTTTGAAATGTGTAGCTGGCATCAAATTCAAAGTGGGCATATATTTTTTTAAGAAACAATACAATGTCCCAGTTTCAACATTTGATATGTTGTCTTTGTATTATTTTCTATTGAATATAGGGTTTAAATGATTTGCACATCATTGCATTCTGTTTTTATTTACATTTTACGCAGCGTCCCAACTTTTTCGGAAACAGGGTTGTACATAAGTTCTCTTCTCCTTATCAAAACACAAAATGATCTACGCCAAACTCATCTTAAAACAATTGCATATGTTAACTGAATTGCGCACTCACGAAATTCAGTGCCTTGGACCTTTAAGTATCAACCTTCACAAGTTCTCCCATGTCACTCGGCTCATCCACATACTTTACTGGCTTCCAGTAAAAGCTTACATCAACTGCAAGACCATGGTGCTTGCCTTTGCCTACAGAGCAGGAGGACAAATTGCTCCTCGTATCTTTCAGGCTCAAACCCCACAACCCTATGCAAGACATACATTCTGCCAACTCTGGTTTCTTAGCCGTCACACATCTACTGGAGGTCAGCTCCCATTCAGTGCTATGGTCTCACTAAATCTAATTTCCAAGAGAGACTTGCCCAAAGTAGCAGCACATCCAGTTTCAAAACACATTAAAACACAAAGCACTACAGTTTAAAACATACATTTACACAATGAAAAAGGCGAGAGGTTCACTGATGACATTTCGTACCACTTGGGTCAAAATATTGACGGCCGTCCACTTCATCATCAAAGTTTTTAACCTAGTTTTTAACTTACTGTGAGATTAACTTCTGCCATGTCATGTTCATTTACATTTTGTTCCACGTGGAATGGCCAGGGAACTGGAACAGTATTTTGGTGCCTCAGGCACAGACAACAAAATACAGTTATGTGAGAATTGCGATTGGTCTGCTGGTAGGTACATGTAGGTACGCAGGTAAAATCTCAGCATGAACTTAACACTGATGCTGTCTACAGAACGCTCCCAGTCTATATTTCTGACTTAATAGTTCAGAAAACATTAAGAAACTGTCTCGATCCTCCATCTGAAGTGGTCAAATGTTTTCACTTTGCCCACTAATTTGCCACAGCTGATCTTACTGAGTTGTTGATTCCTTTGAAATGGGTTCTGTAGACTCTAATAATGGGTTCTGTAGACTCCAATAATGGGTTCTGTAGACTCCAATAATGGACTGCAGACTCTGATAAACTGCTTGAAACCTACAAGGTTTTCTCCATCTTGGTGGAGACGAGGAAAAAGTCAATGGATAGAAAGAAGATCATATATTTGAATCTCACTGATGTTTTTTCACAATAAATAAATAGATGTGTTTATTTGCATGATTAATGCAGAAGGAAATGAATTGCCATGTGTTCCAATTGTGTTGGAGTTAAAGACGGTGAACCCCAAATAATCTTGCACAAAGTTTTCAGGAAGTTATTAAAAATCCTCTACATAACCATAATTTGAGGTCTTAGAGCTTTAATAAAACCTCCCTGGAAGACTTTCAAGTAACCATAATCATATGCTCTCAGAATCTCCCCACAACCTAAAATAAATCAACATTCCCATGGGCAAAATGTTAACTTCTGTTCTCAAAAGAAAAATGTGACACTTCACTGGTCAGGAAACATATGACTTTTGTTACGACGACTAAAATCAAAACAAAAACATATACGTTTCAAAAACTTCCAAGGAACCAAATATGCTAGCTGGGTCTATTAAAACCCTACTACACAAATACACCTTGCATGGTGATAACAAGTGAAGCTCTTAAGCTCAGGCCAGGCAAATGCAGTGGACTCCATTGGCTGCAAGATTTCTTTGCTGGAGTGCACATCAGCCTACAATTCTAGGCAATCTGCAGGTTCAAAACCTCAATAACCAAGGTTTTCTCTTCCCCACCCCCCAGGACTGGCTGGTAGGGTCACATGTGACTGTGCTGAGAGTCAGCGAGTCACAGAACAGTGCTACAGAGATAATTGCCATGTGATAAAGAGGTGATTGCCTGCTGGCACCATGGGAGAATAATGCCATCAGGTTGCAATAAAAAAGCAGATGCCTGACACTAAATGGATGCTGTTGCACGGGCAACTTTTTCCCTGCTCCTTTTTCTCTCTCTTCAGATTTTCTCCTATATTCTGAGCTAGAAATGGTTGTGGCCATAATGATAAAGACTCAGTTCAATACAATTTAGCTTTTTGTCCACCAAAGACATTTTGCTCTGTACTACGGAGGATAAATAGGGTAGAAATATGCTATAGCAATGGTTTCTGAAAAAACTTTTAGAAAAAAGAAAAGCACACACACAGTCAGACATAAAATGCCTATGAATATCTCTGTCAACGATTCCACTTGATGGACCAAGGCTTTTTGTTATCGTCAGTCTGTTTGTAATGCCCACTTCATTCCAACATAATTACATGCTTGAGCTTCCAATTTGCTGCATTTTATTTCTGAAAAAGCGTCACTGAATGCCATGTTGTTATCCATGACAATCTGACGGCTGGCATGAAGGACTGCATTATCTATGCAATGCATGTAAAGTAACGGCTATCCGGAGGCCTTCTGCCTCTCTACTATTCTATCATCCAGGTCTTCTGCAGCTTGTATTGGCTTGTACAGGCCACTGGCAACTGGGTTGCAAGCTTATTAGCTTATAAGCCCAAGTCCCCAGCTCCTATTGAAAGCAGGGAGAAGAGCCAGAGAGGGGGACAAAGACCAGTGACTGGTGTGACAATGTGCTCTAACACAGCGGCCAATCAGATCAGAGCCACTCCATTCCAAACCTCTAACACAAGTCTGATCTTAATGAGGGCATTTACACTATTTGTATCCCACAACAACCACAGCTTCTCACACTAACTCCCTCTCATTGTTTGGCGTATTTTTGTGTGTGTTGGTTGTGGCTTTTGTTTTGTTCTGCTTGCTGCCCTTTTTCCCGAACCCCTAAATGCCCAATTTATCTTATTTGGAGCAAAATGGATGATCCTCATTTGTCACGTTGATAAAATTATGCAGATGACAAAAGGAGTTAATAGATAGTGGTGCCAAGGCACGTGGCTAATGGATGAGGTGCCGGCGGCGTGGGTTTTGTGGCGGGACAGCCGCTTACAGGTTACCTGACAGGGGCATTGAGGGAAAATAATTGGCTTTTCCTATCCAGGGACTCCATGCAAAAACATGCGGAGTGACATCACTCTGCCTCAGTCACACAATATCATCATTACCATCAGGTAGCCATGGAGTCAGAGGCATGTGATTTCTGCTTAGCTGAGTCAGACTGTGGCAGGAGTGGGGCTGGTGTTATTTCAGCGGGCCGGAGCGAGCCAGGCCGTATTAAACGGGAATAGGGAGCGATTGTCCGATTGTATCCATGTTTTTCCTCCTTATAACTGCCGTCCTCATCATGAAGTACACAACCTACAAAAGAACATCGATTTCCCAGAAAAACCCTCTGGTCCAGAGGTCGGAAGAACCGTGGATTTTCTCTTTTGCCCTCTGCATCTGCACTGCATGGAGAAAACAGAGACTGATAGCAGAGAAACTAATGTGTGTTTTTGTGTGTGTGTGTGTGTGTGTGTCCAGTTATATTCTAGGCAGAAATGGATAGAGAATGAGTTGAGCTGTGTGTGTTCATGCTAAGTGGTAGAAGGGTGTCAGACCAGTTCTTTATCAGTGTGTCCAGTGTAAATGGACTGCCATTACAGGTCGCTGCTCATGACACACCAGTGGCACCGCAGCAAATTAAAAAGAGCCCAACGTGCCGAGCCACTGATAAATGTCACTGTCCCTCCACTTTACCTGGAACAACCAGAGAGGGACACTCACGGAGAAGTTTGACAAAGGAAGATAAATGCAATTCAATTCTGCCTCTGAACTTTCCCAGTTCCCTAGAGCCCAGAATAATGTGCAGATGTCAATCCGTTGATTTGAATGAGCCCAACAGACAGCTATTGAAACATTCCTGCGGCTGCTGACAGCCCTCTAACTCTGAGGATAGACAGATTCACTAAACATAGGTTGACACACTTCTTTTCTTCCCTTTCTTTTCTTCCACTCTACTTTCTGAGCACTTTCCATTCATCAACGCCCATCTATCCTTCCCTCTATTCTAACCTCCCTGTGCTCCACTCTCCCTCTTCCTGTGTCATTCTCAATCATTTCCCCTCTCTTTTCTATCTCTCTCTGTCTATTTCTCTATACTTTCCTCTCTTTTCTCTCCCCTCACTTTCTCTCACTGCCCATCTCTCATTTCCCTCTCTTTCTCTTTCCCATCCGTACTAACCTCCCTCCCTCTCTCTCTCCCTCCTGTTCCCCCAGCTCATGCAGCAGCAGGCGGCCATCATGGCAGCGAGCCATGGGGGCTACCTGACGCCCAGCGTGGCCTTTCCCACCACCCAGATCCACCAGATGGGGGCGCTCAACATCAACGGCCTCCCACCCAACCCCATGACCCCGGTGTCGGGTGAGTTCCATCAGGCACTGGGTGAGCAATATGTTTCATTCCCTTTGGGTGAGGGGTAGTACGTGTGCGTTTGTTCGTTTGTTTGTGTGTGTGTGATTATGTGTTTGGTGAGTTTGGGAACTCAGACTGCAGCAAGGTCAAGAGAAAAAATGAAATGTATTGCCTGTCTTCTGATTATCCAGAATTATTCGTTGTAGAACAATGAAAAGAAAAATACATCTGATGTGATTTGGATATTTATGTTGCCTATGCAGATATACTTTGTTGCAGTAAATCGTATTTGGAGCATGATAGATTTACAGGTACAGGCACTAATTTCCCCTCGGTCTTTTGACCTTGTGCTTTGAAACATTTACACAGGATCTGCATGCAATTTCCTCTGTTTTCCATTACAAACGGCCCCATCATTCTATACAGACACATTAAAGGGTACGCAATAGAGGACTTTGAGATAGCTACCGCATCACATTTGCTTATTCAGCAATAATGTATTTTCCTGAATGTGAAGAACCCACAAGATACATAATTTGTGAGAGCTCTCACAAACCATGAATCTAAATATTACCAAATGTAAGACTTTGTTGGGTTTTTAATTAGATTTTTCCCCTGGACACTGGGTTTGGTAACTGTATAACTGTGTGATTGTAAAAAAAATCATATGGAATGAAGATTGAGCATCAGTCTAACATGACCCATTTTAAAGCACCTTTGCTTTCTGCTCTGAAAATCCATATCACAGGATAGAATGGGTTCTGTCACTGACGGTCTGACTCCAGTCTCTCTCCCTCTCTCTCAGGCATGGTTTAATGCATGCATGTATAATGGAACATACCAATATGCTGTATTCCGCATGTGTGTGTGTATATATACACACACATATATATAACCGCTACTTTTCAAAGTGAAGTGTTGTAGTTGGTGGAGGCTGGAGAGCGGCTATTTGTCAAATATTCCCAATGACATTTTTAGTGGACACTTTTTATACACCAGTAATCAATCAAACACAGTGATTAAACATATTTCTGAGGTGCTTCTTTTACATTTGGAAATACAGGACAGATTTGCAATGTGTTTATTTCAGTGTTAATACAGAAACTGCAGTATAATACTACTGTGATGAAAGACACAGTGACAGGACTATTGCCCATATTTCAAAGGCGCATATTGTGTTGACTATGTGTGAAGTAAATACATAATACTGGTTTGAAATACACAGAAGTGCATAATTAATGCCTGTATATAAAGAAAATATAATTGAATCATATCAGATATTCATTTAGTAGAAATGTAACATTTTCAGAGGGCCCCATGATACTGTATCACCTTGTACGAGACAGCAATCCATTATGTTATATTCATAAGCAAAACAGGGTTTTGTGGGAGGGGGCGGGGGGTTGGAATCAATGCCGTTTCAATCTGCAATGCAATGAGCTTAATGAATTGGCCTTTGGTATTGAAAAGAGCTCACCATGGGTTGTTCCCTCTCTGGAACCTGAGAAGCTCTGAAATATGTCTTCCATTGGACACGCTTCTGTGTAAGCTACAGTCTGCTGATTACCTTTTATTATTGAATCCAATGCATTATTAATCCCTGCAAGAGAGCATGGCCTTTCTTGAATTCCCAAGTACTACAATACATTTCAAATGAATTTTTACTTCATTCATTCATTCATTAGAGTGTGCAGGTAGGCAGAAGACTGGTGTATATATGCAGCAGCCTTCCCTTTCACGCATTCACTGGGTCCATGACTTATTTAGAGTTAACTGAAGGAGCACATAACATTACAGGCAAGGCTGTCTGTTTTAAGAAGGCTGAGAGGTTCTACAGCCACTGAGAGACTTTGGGACTGGTGCGCTGAATAAGTGGAATAATTCAATGTAATGTCAGAGACATGCTTTCATGTTCTTTCCTGATGTTGGCCCACTGACAGCAGTTTAAAAGTATGCATAACGTTCTCTCATCAACTCACTGTATCTTGACACAATGCACTGCAGTGCCAAATATGCAGCCTAGGCATCAAATGTAAAAATGTGAGCTTATCTTGATAACCTTAGCCTAAATGTAATTACTGGACAAGTCCATAACGAATCATCAGATTATGACAGGTGCCTCACTGAGTCCCACAATGCCATCTTCACATTTCCATAAACCGCAAATACTACTGTCGAGATTACCATTCAAATGCTGCCTGATCTTGAGGCAAACGTGATGCATTACCCATTTTTAATGATCCGAATCACCTTTGCGCCCACCTGCCTCTCATTCCGCCAAAACACACCGGCATGAGGCTTGTGTACCACAGCAGAGAAAGTTTAAAGAGCCTGAAAGGTTAAGAGGTGTTCTCTGAAAACAACCAAACATCAATTTCATCAACAGATGTAACACATTTAAGCTTGATGGCGCATAAGCAGCCTGCCAGATGGTTGATTTGATTGGAGCGTGTATCCTTACAATGATGCATAATGCTTTTTGAAAATAATGTTCAGCGGGGGCACCTGAGCTAGAAAACAAACAGAAATTGTAATAGAAATAAAAAGATGCCGACCCCGGGGGATGGGGGGGAAACGGTGGCCAGGAGTGCATTGTTAGGTCGTCCACATGAGCAAGAAGTGTGTCATCAAAGTCACATAATGTTACGTTCCAGAGCACTGCTCTACATGGCCTGAAAGAATACATAACATACGTACAGAGACCTGCCTAACCACATTCCAATTCTATACAGCGCTGATTGTGTCTCATTGATAGAAGTGGGTTTAAATTGGGGTCAGAAACATGATGCAGGATGATTCCAAAGAGGTGACTGATGCCACAGTTGGGGCTAATGAGCTGTTCGACACAGTGTTTGTGACCCCCTGAAGGGCTCTGAACTATGCCTATCACTATCGCTATGCCTCAGTGGGAAAGACTCCCTGCCTGTCTGCCTGTTTGCCTGCCTGTCTGTCTACTTGCCTTCTTGTTTGTCTGCCTTCCTGTCTGCCTGCCTGGGCTCAAGACAGCCTTACCTTGTATTGCTGTGTCACGTTAACTCTTGGATTTCAGCTCAGACAGCATTCCCCCATTGGTAGAACTCTATTCATCCTCCCTGGATTTCTGCACACAGACCATAATACTGACTCAAATCTTATCAACTCTTGCATAAACAGAATGGAGACATATCACCATAATCTAAAACATGGACAAATATTTGTTTTCTTCAGGATGGACGTCATCACATCACCATTAGTAGATCTCTTGCAATCATATTCTACATCCCCGTTTCCAGAAAGGTTGTGACGCTGTGTAAAGAAAAACAGAATGCAATGATGTGTAAATCATGTAAACCCCATATTCAATAGAAAATAGCACAAAGACAACAAAACAAATGTTAAATTTGAGAAATGTTACTGTTTCTTATATGCCCGCTTTGAATTTAATGCCAGCAACACATTTAAAAAAACTGGGACAGGGGCCACAAAAGACTGGAAAAGTTGTGTAATGCAAAAAAAAAACCTGGTGGAACATCTCACAACTATTTAGGTGTATTGGTAACAGGTCAGTAACATGATTGGGTATAAAAAGAACACCCCAGACAGGATGAGTCTTTCAAAAGTAAAGATGGGGAGGGGTTCACCACTCTGTGAAAGACTGTGCAGGCAAAAAGTGCAACAATTGAAGAATAACATTTCTTCACATCAAATTGCAAAGAGTTTGGGGATCTCATCATCTACGGTACATAATATCATGAAAAGATTCAGAGAATCCAGAGAAATCTCTGTACGCAAGAGACAAGGCCGAAAACTAATATTGGATGGTTGTAATCTTCGGGCCCTCAGGCGACACTGCATTAAAACAGATGTGATTCTGTAGTGGACATCACTGCATGGGCTCAGGAACACTTCTAAAAACCACTGTCTGTGAACATTGCTCCATCCACAAATGCAACTCAACCAATGCAAAGAAGAAACCATATATTAACAAGATCCAGAAATGCTGCCGCCTTCTCTGGGCCCAAGCTCAAGATGGACTGAGGCGAAGTGGAAAACTGTCCTGTGGTCTGATGAATCAAAATTTGAAATTATTTTATTCCTCTTTAGCCCCATGTCCACCGGGCTAAAGAGGAAAGGGACCATCCGGCTTGTTATCAGCGCGCAGTTCAAAGGCCAGCATCCATGATGGTATGGGGGTGCATTAGTGCACATGGCATGGGTGACTTGCACATCTGTGAAGGCACCATTAATGCTGAACAATACAGGTTTTGGAGCCACATATGCTGCCATCCAGACAACGTCTTTTTTTTAGGGAAGTCCTTGCTTATTTCTGCAAGACAATGCCAAACCACATTCTGCACGTATTACAACAGCATGGCTCCGTAGTAAAAGAGTCTGGGCGCTAAACTGGCCTGCCTGCAGTCCAGACCTGTCACCCATTGTCAACATTTGGCGCATTATGAAATGAAAAATATGACAAAAGGAGACCCTGAACTGTTGAGCAGCTGCAATCCTATATCACGCAATAATAGGAAAACACTTCACTTTCAAAATTACAGCAATTTGTCTCCTCAGATCCCAAACACTTACAGAGTATTGTTGAAAGAAGAGGTGATGCAACACACTGGTAAACATGCCCCTGTCCCAACTTTTTTGAAACGTGCTGCTGGCATCAAATTCAAAATGGGAATGCATTTTTCCCAAAAGACTAAATTTTCTCAGTTTCCACATTTTATATGTTGTCTTTGTATTATTTTCAATTAAATCTAGGGATAAACAATTTGCACATTATTGCATTCTGTTTTTATTTGCATTTTATGCAGCATCCCAATTTTTTGGGGAAACTGGGTTGTACATCTTTTGTTGTATTTAGACCTTTTTACATTGCATTTGAACAACCGGAATACTTTGACTTCAGTTTGCTCTTCGGGTATATGAATACACCTAGTTTTTTAAATGAAAACATCTGCTATGAATGCTTATTTCTTGCTTCACTGAAAGACAGTCCTTGTGTTCGTAATGACTGTGGTGCTCTCTCCAACACAGGTCCAGTGCTCCTTGTTGATTTGATAGTATAATTAGCATAATAAATACTTTTGTTGCATATGGCGGGTCTCTTTCGCAGTGCAATCATCGTAGGGTGTAAATCAACAATTTCCCCAAAGAACAGACTGTAATAATGTAAATGTAATTACACTTTCATAACATAAAACCAATGGAATATTTAGTAGACACACTTCATGGCATAATGACCATAGAAAAGTGACAGGTAAGACAGAGGTGTGTAATATATGCAGTCTCTTGACCCATAGCATCCTATTTACCCATTCTGGAGTGCAAAACAACATGTCATTATTATGGGCCAATGCATTCAATAAACAGGCATATGTATATTCACATGCTCGTGCGTGCATTGTAAACACACTATGAATATGATTTTCACAATGTGGGGCTGTATGTCCACTGGAGTATAAAATGAAATGTCTTGTTATATATGGCACTGAATGGCGTACAATCTTTCTCCTACTCGAGCTAGATAGGAAGCCATTTGCTTAGGTCACAATCTTTCTCCCACTCCTGCAAGAAGGACATGCTGAGGTTTGCTCATGCTTAAGAACGTTGGAAATGGCCATTAGGTAATGTAATAGGTGTGTAAACAAAAGTATTATCAAATGTAATCAAATTCTCTTTTTTTTTTCTTTGTAGTCCCACCTGCCCATAGACAAATTACTGTACATACAGTGTATCATATCAGTTTCACCTGTTTGCTTCAAGGCTGAGCTGTGTTTATTATTCAAAGCTATGTTTATGTCCTCATTAATCTCTTACATTACACTTACATTGCTTCTAGTGGCTGTGTCTCCTCTGTGATACCCTGGACTCCTCTTGGCCCCGGGGTCCGTCTGTTCCAGACAGCACAGTCTTCCAGCCTGCGACTTTTATCATCTTTCTCTGGGCTCTTATCACATGCGCTGCGTCTGCCTGCTGACCCTGAAGCTCACAGTGGCTGCGGCCCACGACTAAGCCTTGGAAAATGAATTTGCCTGATGATGGAGAGGCTGCATTATGCCGCGGTACACTATAGCCTGTGTGGTCGGCCAGACTGGCTGTCTGAGCCCTGGAAACGGGGAGCAGCGGTCTCCTGGGTCCCGCCGGAGAATGGGCCAGAGCTTCAGTCTAATTCATCACAGGTCGGCAGGAAACAAGCAATCGCAGGGAGCTTAAAAAAAGGAAGAGCTCTCGCCGGACCCGGCCAATTCCCCTGGTCACAACGGTTGGCTGCATGAGTGTCGGGCTCCCCAGTGCTTAAACGGTGGGCTGGGAGTGCGTGGGCAGTCTCAGGCTGACATCGCTCTGTGCAGGGGTTTCTGTGCGTGATCCAGAGCCTATTTACGTGGGCATTAGCATAACTCCCAGGCAAGCAGCATAGCATACCCACCACTATACGTCAACATCCCTATGCAGACCTTTCTATATGCGCTCTTTACAGAGGCAGCCAGATTGCTAAGCTGGTGTACGTGTGGGTTTCCGTGACAACGGGCCTTTCTGTCCAATCCTGTCTTGGCTTTAGATTGAAGGGTGGTCCTCTGGGGGCCCGTTTCTCAGCGAGGGCTGATGCTCCACCGTTGAACAGCCTTCCAAAGCAGCCATCGTCCACAGTGAGATCCGGCTCAAATGGACTCATTCACATTCCGCCCAAGATTGCACACTTTTGTCAAGAGGCTGGTTTAAGATTCAGCAAACGAGAGAGGAATGTCCGGTTCTATTCTAACCATGAAACATCTTTCAACCATGGGCACACGCGTGTGTGTGTTATGTGCTCATGGCGTGTCAAACTGTTGCATTGTTTTCATGATATATATAGAGAGAAGGCGTCTCTGTCTTTGTAACCCCCATCCACACTGGGTAAATCTTTCACTGTAATCTCTCTTATCTCGTCACCATCTTACTCCCATTGCATAGCGATTTCATCATCCGGCTCAGAGCCAGCAGGCTACTGCGCAAACACAACAGACAGGCTAATTCTTCACAGGTTGACTTCCCAGTGATCCAGGTGGATGTGTCTCCACCAGTGCCTGCTATGTGACAGACTTGTGTCATATTCCTGTCCTTGTGATGAAGGCAGCGGAGGCACAGCGGGCAAAAGTGTGTGTGTGTGTGTGTGTGTGTGTGTGTGTGTTGGATGGTCTTTAAAAGTACCAATGTCCTTATCTTGGCAGGCCTCAGCTCTCCCCCAGCCAATATCTCCACTCCCAGCATCGTCACTCCCATCGTCAACGGCTTCACAGGCATCCCCCACCATCAGCCCAACGGACATCCTGCTGTGGAGACCATGTACACCAACGGCCTGCCACCCTACTCCACCCAGAGCCCCACAGCCGCCGACACCCTCCAGCAAGCCTTCACCGGAGTACAGCAATACACAGGTGCGCTGCAAAAGAATCACTCCATCCTCCATCATAAACAAATTGTCTGAGCTTCTATCTGATCACTGCACCTGCTAAGCACCTTATACATCTGTATATATTTATCACTACATATGGTGTTATGTAATGGCATTTGCCAAGCCTTTGTTCATAGTGTTTTGGTTACCTTTATGTGTAACTGATTGTGGTCTTGCAGTCGTTATCCCTTTGTCATTGTAAATGATAAATCCTTCTTATTTGACTTAAGGTGGATTAGGATGACACAACCTTTGGTAACAAATTATTTGAATAGTCAATTTGTAAATGCTGTACAACGCTATCTGGAGACTAACAATAACATTTCAATTAACTATCTACTAACAGTAACCCTAGCTTTAAAACCTCAACCCATCCAACCCTTTCCCTCACCCTTACACTAACGCTTATTCTAAACCTAACCCTAATCTTAACCGCAGCAAGCATTTACTCTGTTTTTGATAGTGTGTTGATAGTATGAATATCTGTAGATCACTTGACCATCCAAATGAAATGCAACACAACCTTCTGCAGTACTTACATGAAAACCCTACGTGTCCTCTGTTTCCCTGCTATGTGCTGTAGCTATCTACCCAGCCACCACTCTGACTCCCATCGGCCAGACACTGCCTCAGCCTTCACAGGTCATCCAGCAGCAGCAACAGCAGAGAGAAGGTGAGGGTGAGAGAACAATATTGCTATTCTTCTCTTGTAACACTGTTATGAATGGACTGGAATGGAATGAAATATTCACTCTTGTTATGTCATTGCAATATTGTTTGTTCCATTCATGTTTTATGTTTTTTTTATTACTCTTAGTAAAAATCCTGTGTCGGTGTTAATATGTTTTTATTTTTTTAGTGTTACATATTCGGTTTTGCATGGAGGTATTATCTGTGGTAAAAATAGAGTAATCAAACATCATCATCATCATCTTTGGATGTGATGCTGTCTAGCTGGGTTGACTTTGGCTTTGACCTTTTCCAAAATGTAGACAACCTGCAGATTACATTTGAGCATCTAATGGTTGATTGCATTGTTTAATCCATTGACTGATTCAAACACATTTATAGCCACATCTCAGTCTGCTTAGTTGATTGTCCTACAAGGAATTATGAACACAACAGCGTGCCCATTTAATTTTGGATTCAGGTTTTCTAAATCCTTACCAATCTGTTTTTCCCTGAAAGAAATATGCATATAATATTATTATGTAGGCCTTTGTCCTGATTGAAATTTGAGATGGCAGCTAAAAAAAACCAGCCTGATTCGACCATTGTTTCATTAGATTAGATGCTTGAATAGAGGTTTGATGGTGCCAGCTCGACATCTCCATGAAAACAAATCATTGAGTCGCCACCTCAGTGATGACATGGCGCCACACCGTGCAAAATCAAATCCAGTTGGAAAATGCACAATTTGTATTTGCAGTAGTAAACACGGCATTCTTATTATTTATATATACTGTACCGAACTCCTAACAAATGTATTACTTTGCCACTCCATTAGTCGTGCTCCTCAGATCTGTCCACGCCCAAATGAGAACTAGCGAGTCTGCGGGCGACGGTGAATAAAGCACTAAATGAGTCTGATTGTGGTTTCCATGGTTTCTGTGTTGCTCGCAGGGCCCGAGGGATGTAACCTGTTCATCTACCACCTGCCACAGGAGTTTGGAGATAATGAACTCATGCAGATGTTTCTGCCTTTTGGGAGTGTCATCTCCTCTAAGGTGTTCATGGACCGGGCCACCAATCAGAGTAAATGCTTCGGTGAGTTTTGCCATGTACCATGCCATGAAGTCATTAGTTCTGGTGGTCAGCATACGTTCTGTCGATATTTTAATGAAGCACCAGTACATGTTTCGCAAACAAGGGAGTTTATACTTAATTACATTCCGACATATTGTCATGATAGTATCGTTCCTGTATTCTGAGATGAATTTTAACACAAGGAAACGTTTTATTAATGTGTTAGTTGGGATACTGTAACATGTTAGTTGGGATACTGTAACATGTTAGTTGGGATAGTGTAACATGTTAGTTGGGATACTGTAACATGTTAGTTGGGATACTGTAACATGTTAGTTGGGATAGTGTAACATGTTAGTTGGGATACTGTAACATGTTAGTTGGGATATTGTTTTCAAAACTTTGTTTACAACAGAGCTCAGAAACAGTGTTTATATTGTCTCTGTGTTCCTGTGTTCCTGTGCAAATGCCAGGTGACCTGAAAACACATGGGAGGGTGCTGTGTTAGCATCCAGATCACCGCTCTGTAACCCCAATACCTGTCAATACCCAGGGCATGCTGGGGCTGATTCACACGCCAACATGGCCCTGGTCCCATTTAGATCTGCCAACCACAGACCAGACTTGCCTTTGGGCTTGAAAAAAAAAGAGGGGATGAAGGGAGGGGATAGAAAAAATGAGGGTTAGGCAAAGGACAATTATAGATCAGCATTTGTTTTCACTTCAGGGAGCCGCACATCCCTGGGCAAAATTGATTGCCGCACGGGTCTCTGTGGGGAATTAATAACATATAAATTCATGAAAGAAGACCTATTTGCAGTATTGATTAATACACTATGCATTTACAACGTAATGTTAGGACTGGGGAATGGGCTGTTCTGTAGGGTAATTAATCTAGAGAGCAGCGAGAGGGATAAACCCAGACTGATGGTGAAAGGAGAAAAGCTGACATTGAGAGCTCCTCTTAAAGAAGGTTTAAGTCCACATCCTTCCCTGTTATCTGTGGCAGGGCCGGCCCGGAGCCCCACTCTCATCCGCTCCTCATCCTTCTCTCCATCTCCCCTAACCTGTCCTCCTAATGGAGCAGTGTAGGCAGACACCTCCCCTCCCAGGTGGCAGGGGACCTGGGGAGGCTCCTGCTGTTTTTCATGGGTCATCAACTGTTCCTAATGACACTCCAGACGCTGGGGAGTGTATCAACCGGAGCCACACTCCGCTGCAGTTTCTGGTCACTGACTTTCAAGGCTTTCTGTTTTTTGG
>JACXGI010000734.1:26134-119144 GCA_016801175.1 Esox masquinongy | reverse complement strand
CTTCGGTTGTCCAACCTTACCAGAGATGCAATCGAGGGACTGTCTGAGCAATTAAGTCCTACGTCGCTTATGGCAGTCCAGAATAGGATGGCTCTGGACATGCTTTTAGCGGAAAAAGGGGGTGTGTGTGCTATGTTCGGAGATGTGTGCTGTACTTTTATTCCCAACAATACAGCTCCTGACGGGTATGTTTCTAAGGCATTAGAAGGGTTGAGGACCCTCTCCAAAACCATGCATGAGCATTCCGGTGTGGACAATCCGCTGGAGGAATGGATGACCTCGATGTTTGGCAAATGGAAAGGTTTGATTATGTCTGTTTTGCTATCTCTCGCTACATTTATGGCTATTACTGTCACGTGCGGTTGCTGTTGTATACCCTGCATTAGAGGCTTGGCCATGCGCTTGATATCCACTGCTATTGAGCGGTCGGATGGACAACCCCCACTCCTCTTGATCCCCCTCCTGGAAGAAGGAACAGAAGACGCGGCACCGACCGAGTGGAGCCACTACGCCAAGGAGTGATCTCTTAGCAGAGATCCAAAGGGGGAATTGTGGGGCAATAGCATTAAGATAACATACAAGTCTGCTAGAGGCTAAGTAGAACTAAGAAACATTGTACCTGCATTAGAGGAGGGGGTGACAGGATCCTTATCTCACCAGAATAGCTGGGAGTAAGAACAGACCGTTTGGTATTTGGTAGTAAATGGGCGGAATGCCAAATAAGGGAAAAGACGCTGGAGCTAGAAGTCGATTGGTTGGAATAACCACAGGGAAACCCGAAGACGGCAGCTGCCATGAGAGATGTGTTAAACAACGTATATCTTACCCATATATGGTATGAACCGCTCCCTGAACCAGAAAAGCAGAAAAAAACGGGAAAATCTAGGGTAGGGGGCTCATGCTATAAGAACTGTGTGCTGTGATTGTGTCAGACTCTGTTGGACTGAATGCCACACTGTCTCCAGATATATCTGTATGAATAAAGATAATTGCCGGCACTGCGATTTTGTCTCCTCTTAATCTCTTCTCATTAACCAACTCGGGGAAGTACTTTAGGTCGGTACAGAACCCAGTCTGATCGAAGCAAAAGGGCTGTGGCTTCCATCGGTGTAACAATACACCGTGATTAGGCTAGAAGAATGTGGGACAGAAACTTTGTATTCAAATTTCCCGTTCCTACTGTATGCGCATGCCTAACCATTGCGCCACAAAGTCTTGTTGGAAATAATGGAGAAAGACATCTATATAAACATGTTATATTTACTCCTGACCAGGAGGTGTCACCACTGTGGAGTGAGTTCAAAAGCCTCAACAGAATTAACCGTTTTTCAGCCCAATTTGATGAAAATGTCTCACAAAGAGCGAGGTAAAGTTAGTTTTATAAGGGACATTCAGTGGACATTCATATTTGTCCATCAAAACCAAGCAATTCAGGACAACAAAAAGCATGTGTTCTTGATTAGGTGAAGGTGGATTACAATCCACACTTTTCAATGTATAAATCAAAGATTTTATATTTTTTTGTTTTTCCAAAATATTTTTTATTGTGGTTAGAACCTTAAAAATTCAATAGCGTCTACAAAAAGTGCCATGAAAACAAAAGTGCTATATTCTGACTTGGGGGAGGATGGGCTACAATCTACGGCTTTTTGTTTTTGGGAAATTTGTAAAATTTTTTAGTTTAGCATTAAATATTTAATAGCGTCTACGAAAAGTGTGGTATGACAACAAAAGTGGTATATTCTGACTTGGGGGGGGGTGGGCTACAATCTATGGCTTTTAGTTTTTTGAAAATATTTTGCAAATGTTTGAGTTTAGCCTTAGAAATTCAATAGCGTCAGGCGCCAGAGCAGGACCAGGCGCCGGAGCAGGGAGAGCAACAGGACCAGGCGCCGGAGCAGGGAGAGCAACAGGACCAGGCGCCGGAGCAGGGAGAGCAACAGGACCAGGCGCCGGAGCAGGGAGAGCAACAGGACCAGGCGCCGGAGCAGGGAGAGGACCAGGATCAGGAGACGGCGACCCCACCTCGGAATCAGGAAGAGGTGGCGACCCTGTTGGAAGAGCAGGAGGAGTCAGGGGAGATGGAGGTGCCAGGACAGGAGGTGCGGAAGGAGACGGCAGCCTCGCCTTGGAACAAGGAACAGGCAGCAGCCCCGCCTCAAGATCGAGACTGGATGCAGGGACAGGAGTAGGGTGGGTGGCAGGGGCTCATCGTCCCACCCCTCCAGGGGCGGCAGCAGGAACCCCTCCTCTAACCAGTGGCTGCCGCCTGTTCCACCAGTGGTGGCAGCGGCAGACGCTCCTCGGGGGCCCCCTCTGGCTCGGGCCCCCTTGGCCTGTCACCCACTCATGGTACTTACTGGTGAGTTCCACCCAGTCCTCTGGAAATCACGCTGCTTCCTTTAATGGGTTGGTCATTCTGTCACGGTTGAGCATGGGTAGAAGGACACAGGTGCAGAGGATTCAAAAAGGCAAAAGGGTAATTTAATAAACTCACGAAGTACAAAAAACAAAAGGGCACAAACGGCAGGAACAGGCAACAGTAACAGCAAACAACAATGACCAACAAGAAACACTGGGGCAGGAGGAACTTAAATAGGGACACAATGAGGGAGCAAACAAGGCACAGGTGAAAACAATAAGGACAAAGATAGACTGTGTGTAAGAAAAAAACCCAAACATAATGGGCTGCATTCACAAACAAAAACCAAAGGGAACAGAGCCTCCCATCGGGAAGCACTCAATATTTAAGTTTTTTTTTATGTTAAATTACAGTTTTTGTTTTTGCTTTCCACCCTGTTATGCTTCATTCCACACTGTTAGCATGGTATTTTCAAATCATAATGTTATGCATATTTCTGTTACCTTGTAGAGATTGCATTTTTCAACTAAATACATAGAATTGTTGACCAAAATACATTTTTGTTTCTGAAAATAGCTGACTTTTAGCTGAATAATTATTCATACAAAAAAAGATGTGATAGAACAAGGGACATTTAATGTCTCTGAAAATGTACATTTAGATTAATATATTCTCTTTTAATGCTTTAAGATAGCTATGTGTATGTCCCTAACAGGGTGTAAATATCTTATGGTGTCGTAGGAATAATCTGCCTACATTTATTGCCTGAGTTTGAACAATATGTTTTTCTGACAGTCAAGCATGACCTTTTTTAGAAAGCATATAAAAAACATTTTCAATATGATTTTTTTTGCCAAAATGTTCAGGTAGAAATGGAACCACATGGTAGGAAACACTAAGAAAGTAGCGAGGATCAGGGCAGTCAAAATGTAATATGAAGATTCAGTGTACATTTTTGAAGGAAACAACCAAAATTGAAGAAGTTATAGTAGTAGATGACCATCCTGAAATTTGAATTGTAAAGAAAGTGGATGTTGTTGCATTCATTGCCCAGGTGATCAATTGCACAGGACAAACAAACCCTCCAAAGATATTTGCCATAGTAATGGATTTGACAAACAGAGATTTGAATCTCCAAGATTTTAGAGACAAAGTGCTACAAGGTTCCATCTCCCAGGCTCTGGAGAATATTTAGGGATACAATTTAAGAGTACATCATGTTTAATAAACATTTTAAATCATCAGAGTGATGATTAAGGTGCCCCCAGATTCACATACATACCCTGAGAAGTTTTACAGGATGGAAAATAGCAGGACAAGATTTTACAGGATAATTTTCATGGGAATGCCATGAACACTAAAATCCAGGAAAGCTTCCAGCATTTCTGAAAGTGGTTACTATTAAGCACTGATCTAATGCTTTTAATTGTACTTTGTAGTCTGGGTCCTAGTCAGTTTAGCTTAAATGCTACTCCATGTAGTGAATGTCATTTGACAAACATATGTAAGAAATTGCACGGTACACTTCTTTCCCTCTTCCTCTCAGCTTCTATGGAGCCAGTCTACCTGGTTGATGTTCACCGCAAAATCATGGCAGAGCTGGCACCAATGTCAGCAAATATAATTCTGCATAAGGCACAGATGGGGAAATGAAGCAGTTCCTCCAAATGGCAGTATAGTTTTGGGGTTTAACCAAAAACTGATCATAATATCAGTTGTTACAATCTACTGTACTGTATGCTTGTGTTGATTGTGTTGATTGAGGTCAACTGTCATCTTTCCTCTGGTCTCATTTTAAAAAAATCCTCCTGTTGCCTTCATTTTCATAAGGAAGACCCCTCCTTTCTGTTCTGTGTGGAAAATGTATTTAGTCTAATGACCTAAATCATTGTAATTATGTGTATTAGCACAAAGATCACCTTTGTGGTAATACGTTACACTAGTATTGTTTGTGCAGTTTCTCAGGAGCCAAACTTGCCTACACCTAGTATGTCCTTGCAGAGGCCTGAGAGGTGTAACACCTGGCTGACTGAAACACTGTCTGGTTACTTCAATGGGGGGAAACACAATAGACAAACCGTAATGCTGTGATTTGCTTTTTTTTTAAGTTCAGTTCCCAGAAGAGCGGTCGAAATACCTTATGTTTTGGGAGACATTTGTTATTGTATTGACGACCACAGCACAATCCCAATTCTATTCAAAAGGTACCTTTGCAGGTCAACAACGTCATTTAACTTTGAGACCCTGGATGCCAGCAACCTCCATAATTTGAATAATTTATTTTTAGATTATTAAACTGGATGTTTATTTGAATGCCAATTTTTTTTTTCTATTATAATATTTCATCATTTTTAAGTAATGAAAAATAATAGTGTTCAGTTAGTACATGATTTGAAACTGCTCACAAATTATCCCATATTATCCCAAATATCCCAAAATAAGTTTATTTGATCTATTAAATAATGTAATTAAAATCAGTATTCTTGCCTAAAGTGATATCTCTAATTTTGTTAAGGAAAAATCCACTTCAAAATCAAATTATTTATATACCAATGCTCGAAGTGTAGCTTGTGACATTTTCAAAACGTGATGTTTATGGTTGTAAGAAGAACACTTTATAGAGTGTTCTAGGAAGAACCCTTCATAGCTTAATAGCAGAACCCATTAACAGAAGATTCTATGTAGAACCTGTCAAGAATTAATGGGTTATTGGTAGTAGAATTAAAGGGTTCTTGCAGAACATTATATAGAAGGTTCGAGGTAGAACACTGCTAAGAGTTCTACCTAGCACCAAAAAGGGTTCTACAATGGGGAAAAATAGAAGAACTCTACAGTTCAACTTAGCTCCTTTTTTTCCTAAGGGCTGGTTCTCTGCACACAGATTAAGCCTAGTCTAGGAAACTGGCCCTAAGACAGTAAACTGTTCCAAATCTCTCACACAAACAACCTTCATAGATTGCTTCAGACACCTTTTAATTGCTAACACCAGTGTAATATATTTGAAGGTAGACTGGAATGGGAGACCGGGTCAAGCCATTGTCAATCAAACACCTCAGCCATTACAACCCTCTTTTTGAGATACTTAAGGTCCTAACATTATGGTTGAGTATTAATTACATCTACCTTCAAATACTACCCAGCTTTTGATCTCATGTCAATTTGAAGCTACTTATAATCCCAGTATTCACAACAAATTGCGCTTTATAGTGTCAGATGGATGCTTTCTAGCATCAGACAATACTGTATTTAACAATAGATTTCACAAAGTCTTCACATTCAATTAATACAAATATGTGGTGAGCAATTAACATAATTAGCAGTGAATATATATATATATATATATATATATATATATATATATATATATATATATATATATTCACATTTGAGGTGTCTTGATGTGGTGAAAATGCCTGATTCTTCTTATTAAGACAATATTCATATTGAACAATGCAAATACGTCTATTGTTTTCCTGTGATACACATGTATTTGCGTTGATTCAAATATTCCTCCCAAGATGGAAAACGTCTAACTGACTTGACACAAGGATTGTCAATGTGTATCATGAATCTTTAACATTATAAGACCTCATCAATTGATTAACACAACTTGAACACTCAAACACCTGAGAGACCAAAACCACAACACACAAAAATGGAAAGAAAATATTGTGTTGCAAGTGATTTTTCATGGTGCGCTTTCTTATTTTATTTACTTTCAATCATCCACGAGACCAATACATCTGGACCACGCACAAATGATTTGCATGGGCTCCTAGAGGAGGAAAAAAGTCAAAAATGTTCATAATCCACTTTTTTTGAGGGTCTCCCCGATAGGCCTTCTAATGGCTCCTGCTAATGAGACTCCCAGGGAGTTGGAGCGCCGCTGTAGTTTGGGCTCCCGTCAGGATGGGGAGGCAGAGTGGTATTCTCCAGGGCAGAGGGCTGTTATTGTGTCAGCTGGAGGAGATGAATGCCTCCTCTCCAGCGATGCGTGCCAACAGACGTTGTTTCAGACCACTGATAAACGATCCTCTGTGCAACCCCCATACCCATTCTTCAAAACCCAGTTAATCTCAGCCCCACAGAAGGCCTCAGCTCTACAGCAGCAGCCCAGAACGATAGGGCGCGAAGTGTGTGTGTGTGTACTCTATTAATATGAACCCTGTGTACATGATGGGCCATGCAATGAACATACTATTATTTAAGTGTTTGTTGGTGTATTCATTCTAAAGGCAATACATGCTAATTGGGTTTGGCTCAACATATAAGGAAATGTGACCAAAAGGCTATATGCGTCAGGGCCATAATGTCATGTACATATCGATGGATTGAAATGCTGGACCAAGCCCTCCTCGTAACAATAACAGCTTAATTAAATCTTGTGTCCATTAATTACTATGTTATCTTTTTTGCCCGGATGTGTGCTTTGCAATTCTAATTACTTTATAAAATTATCCCCGTGGCCGTGCCTGAAAGCGGACCTCAGCAATTTCACAGCGGTGTTGATGATGTAAGTTATTTGCGCAATGAAAAAGAAGACGTCACTGTCAACAAAACAAACAAAACAATCAGCTGAAAGACCAAGGATACACTTTCAAGGGAAGTTCTAGTTATCATGTTTCAATAGTTCAATATGTGCCCATTTGTACGCCTTCTCCGGTTGCCTGATGTGACCATGTCTGGGATTCAAACATGACCTCTATGTGCTTTGCTTACTGTATCATTAACCTTCATGTACCCATTGGAAAATGTGGGGAATGTGACCCAGCAAAATACAATGAACAACACTGAGCCAAGTATCAATGGCAGTGTCATGCTGTTAGGATGTTTTGATCTGGGTTTGAGGCCAGATGAATTGTGCTATTGATCTAAGGTTGATTAGAAGCTTCTTTTCAGGATGTCATATCTCCCTCCACTGATTACAGCCCTCATCAATTCACTTGGAAAGCTATATGAAATAGCTTTAGCCGGTAGCCAAGTAAATATAAAAATCAATACAATAATCTAGCGTCTCAAGTCTTCTCTGATACTGTATGTCTCTGAAAATGTATCGAAATGAAAATAAGCCCTTACTTACATACATTGCACAATGTTAACATTTGAATGTATAACAGATTTCTTGTTATATTTTTGTGAATCACAAACCAGACCCTCTCCCCTACCAACTTATTCGAAGATCTTTCACATTTCACCTGTATCTGATGAAACTTATAGGGTGTCTTCCATAATGGCAAGGAGAACTTCAGGACAGTTGTGACATCAATCATACATTTTCTGTTCCACTTTTAATTAATAAAACAAGCAACATCCCTCCTGTTTTTTGACAAGATAAAACCTTCAGTAACAGATTAACATTTAATATAAAAGACAGTATATCAGCTTTAAAATCAAACAAACACAAGTGACATACTTAATCAGTTAAGGATTGAGCCATTCTGGCAGAAATCTGGTACTGTATGTAGGAAATTAAAATTTATACTGGCTAGATTGTGATTTCCTCAACTACTCCTATTCATTTTAAATGATGCAAATACTACATATGTAGTTAATTTACATCCCCAATAGGAATCAGAGAAACACTGTCTCAAGTCAGAAGTCAGTTCAAAGCCCTCAAACACTCTCCCAGATAGTCACAGGCATCCCACACCCCCACATATACCATAAACGTACAAACCCTACTGAGACATACTGCTGACACATCAATGGTAGTATAGTAGAGCATTTCTCAATTATCACCAGGGACTGGCAGACACTTTTTCTTAAACAGCTTATACATACATCTACATATATACATACTCCATTCAGGCTATTCCTTTATTATTTCTTCATCAATTAAGCAGGTAAAAGGTCTGGAGTTGACTCCAGGTGTGGCATTCGCATTTGGAAGCTGTTGCTGTGAACCCCACAACATGCGATCAACCCCACAAGGAGCTCTCAATGCAAGTGAAACAGGCTATCCTTAGGTTAAAAAAAAATAATTCCATCAGAGAGATAGCAGGAACAATAGGAGTGGCCAAATCAACTGTTTGGTACATTCTGAGAAAAAAAGAACGCACTGGTGAGCTCTGCAACACAAAAAGGCCTGGATGAAGACAACAGTGGTGGATGATCTTAGAATCCTTTCCATGGTAAAGAAAAACCCCTTCACAACATCCAGCCAAGTGAAGAACACTCTCCAGGAGGTAGGCACATCATTATCCAAGTCTACCATAAAGAGAAGACTTCACGACAGCAAACACGGAGGGTTCACCACAAGGCTCATGGAGTTAATTAGCTGATTAGAGCTCTTCTCAGGTCGACATTTTTGTATTATACATTTTTTATTCTAATATTTGAGATACTGGATTTTTGATTTCCATGAGCTGTAAGTCATAATCATCAAGACTGAAACAAAAAAGGCCTCATTTTACGCACACATTGCACTCACACCGTCACACCATATGCGTTGTGGTCAAGGAGACTTTTTAGGTTGTATTGCAAACTAGTGCCTAGTATGTTTCCCTGAATCAACACTTGCTGTGTTGATGTCTTTTCTCAGGTTCCTAACATTATTCACGAATAACTTTAGCAAAAATTGAGAAATAGCCTTGATTGTATTTCACAGTAATAAATTACACAGGTTTTTCAACAATAATTTATCTCCTAATACATCCAAACAGGAATGCACACATTTTCTGCAACCTAATCAAGTGATGACCATTCATTTTGGCTTGCCAAAAGAAGACTCTAGAATCTCATGACTATTGTTTTGGTTCACTAGATATGAATTACATAAATGTACAAAAATATCATAGGCTAATTCATTTGGTGTTCAGCACCAGAGAATGTGTAACTCAAAACACGTTATCCAGATCAATACCTGTATATTATATCCACTGCTAGGAGCCAAGTATATTTATCCAACAGTAAAATGTACTCCCTGTTCTAAAAAAAAAAAACATTACAGCTGTAGGATGCAAACAACACGTCCTTCCATGTCTCAAAGCCATGTCAAACAAAATGGTTTGCAAACACATTACAAACGAGTTGAATATTGACAGTTGAGAAGTAATGAGTTACACCTTTATAAAACTGAGGCCATTCTCTTTGCAACAGAGACAAGGAAATGTAGCAAGTTTTGTATTTCTTGTATTTTGAAATGATGTATTACCAAAACATTTCTTCTCTTAAGGGCATTAGAAGAGAATGGATCGCTCATTACTGCAAGAGGCTCTAGAGAGAAAGGGGCATACACTTTCTTTACATCAGACAATTCACTTTAATGTTTGACCGGGTTTAGCCGTATAAAAAAAAGAGGAAGATTGTTGATGTGCACTTTCTCCATAGGCATCTTTTCCATTTTAAATCCATGTTCTTGGCTAACTGATGAAACAGTTGATGTTGGCTAACTGACGGAGCAGTTATCTTTGTTCATGCTGCTATTTTCAGCATCAAAGCCAAAGTGTTTGTATACATACCTTTTGTGTACGTCTGATGATAATTTCGACCATGCGAACAAAAAAAAATGTTCTATTCCATATGGCATTTTCACACATTTTCAGATGGCCAATCCACCCATGGATGACTCCCTCTGTTTATTGCAAACCCATTCTCTCCTGCCCAGCATTAGCTGTCACAACAGTTGCTCACCTACTGCCGAAGTCTGGACCAAGACGTTCTGCTCCAGGCCAGATGGGTCTGTCCAGAGCTCCACTGAGCCCAGTCGCCCACATGTCCAGACACAGGATATGGAAATGGAGATTTTACACGTCCGGCCTCCCCTAGGCTATCTGTGAACTGTAGGATTAGTTTTCCTATCATGGAGGCCCATGTTGGGAGGATGCAGCGATAGAGCGAGTATGATTTTTCTAATCTTGGCCTTGCATAAATTCTCACCTTATCTAGAACCACCCCACCCCACTGAAGCCCTATCCCACTCACCCACCAAACATTTCAGCCATTCAGTTTGGAATTCTGTACGTGGAAGAAGGAAAAAGAGTCACAGAGTAGGAGCATTACACATTATTAAAGTGTAAACCTATAATTGAACAGCTGTTTCTGTCTGAGGTAACTTCTCAGAGGCTGCTGCCTTTCAAACAGAATGCCTGTAACAAAAAGACAGCAGCGACAAATAATTTTCTGTAACCTAATCAATGTTTGGTGGATATTATTACTATTTGCATTATATAAACTTTAGAAAATATCAATGTTTGTGGATGTAGGCACATGGGACAATATAGGAAACTTAAAAATAACAGGAAGGCCCACACCTACAGTAATTGGATCATACTCAGGTCGAACAAACGGTGCTAACATCCCAAAATATAAGCACACAACACACGGTGGGAGTGGAGAAAATTCCACTCAATAAACATATGCCCATAGTCAAGACTCAAGAGAAATGTATCACTGAGGTATATATTGTATGATCATTAAGGATTATATAAAGTATATACAAACATGACTAAGAACATTAAAAAATATTGGAATATTTGTTTTGAAAGTCAAGGCAAAACCCTGGACACCATCTTTACTTGCTCCAATAGCATAACACAATTTTGGGACAATATTCTCAATTTAGTACACTGTCATGTCTCATAATGTAAGAGGTGAATGGTTTGTATTTGCTTATTGAGAATAAAGTGACATATTTTCTGAAAAAAACAGGAAATCTATCATTAACAAGCAGATATAACATGATAATGACCTGATCTTCAATGAAAATGTAGGTATTTTTATTTGGCCAGAATGGTCTATGAGAAAAGCTAGCAACAAATATTCAATCAAATCACATTTATTTATAAAGCCCTTTTTACATCAGCAGTGGTGACAAAGTGCTTTTACAAAACACCCAGCCTGAAACCCCAAGGAGCACACAACAACAGTGTTGAAGCACAGTAGCTAGGAAATTGTTGAAGCACAGTAGCTAGGAGGGGCAGAAATTTTGGAAGAAACCTAGAGTGGAACCAGGTTCGGAGGGGTGACCAGTCCTCTTCTAGTCACCCAGTTAACAAACATACCTGAGTGTGGCCCTTGGGTATGTCTGTCTGTGCACATGGATATAAATCCCAGCCTCTATTCATCCCATGTTTTTTGCATATTATGCGAATATGAATATTCAAAATAAAAATAAAACAGCAGGCATGTTCAAACGCAAGTCTCACAAAATCAGTTTTGACAATGACCAAAATGATGGCACTTCCCAGACATGTTTAAGACCCCTAAAGAGTTAATTTAACCCATGAATCCAAATTATAAATGTTGAAGTCAAAATTAAACACTTGCTATCACTAGGCAATTTGCAATGTGCGCTATGGTGAAAACATTGAAACAATTCCCAGTATATAAATATTACTTTGTAGATGAAGCAATTGTTGGTTTCAAAATAATTCCATCTGAATATTCTCCTGTTAACATGTTTATATAGAGTTCAATTAGCTTTGGATCAATTCATTTGTGATAGAAAACCATAACAGACCCAAAACTCCGTATTGGTATCTCATTGACATTTGCATTTTATTTTTGAGACCATGTATACAATTACTGTTCCAAATGGTTTGCATGACAAGTTGCCTTTAAAAACACATCAGTCAGTGTCTAACGATACACATACATGAATCATAGCATGTTTTTCCCCTTTCCCCTCCCCCACAGTGTACTCCCACAGTTTTCCGAACTTGTGAACATGTCCTTATTATTTCACATTCAATTAGAAAAATGCCTGGCAAAAAAATAAAGAATGAGAGATATCTTCGAAGCTGCATATGGTTCTTGACAGTGATGCAAATCTATCCCTTTGTAAATTCAATATAAGTCTGAGATACAAAGGAAAGTAAGGTTAGACTTTTGTCAGAACAATAACATAAATTATTATCCCTTTGGGCAGATTCTATTGTTAAGCTTGAGGATAAAACCTTTGAAATACACAGCATCTGTCAATCACGATGTAGCTGAACAAATGGCCCTTATCCACTCGGTGGAAATCCATCATGTTGGACTGTGGGAAACATACAGATATGTAATCATCTTCAATATCATTATTTATTTCTGCCCCTGTCAAAGGTATTTTGTATTATTTCCACAACTTAAATACAGTAGATGTCAAAATACAGTAGATAATTTGCAAATCTCATAAACGTGACCTGAAACGTTGCTGGGAGGAATGTCTGCCTCACAGGCTGATATTTTAGCAACTGGCCATTTTCCCCATCAGCCAATCAAATTCAAATAACAAATTCACACGCAGGCTCCAGCAAGACAACATATTATTTGCAAGTGAACCTTTTGCATTTTTCCATTAGCATGAAGTACCATTTAAAAGGTATGTGCAAGTCAGCCAATTACTTAAAATACTCAACTGGTAAAACTATTTCCAAAAGAGACAGCCTGCCATATACAGCTCCGGAAAAAATTAAGAGACCACTGTACCTTTTTCTTTCCTTTCCAAAAAAGTTGAAAAGGTGGTCTCTTAATTTTTTCCGGAGCTGTATATGTGTATATTCCGACTAAACTATGGCTTTCTAAAATACCTTATTGCTTCAGCAAAAATAACTAACAAGCTGCAGATTAAAGTACAAGTAGCTTTTATGCTGCATTGTGTAGTAACATGAAAAATACTTGCAAAATACTTTGAGACTGAGTGAGATGAGATAGAGTTCGTAAGACGATGTGTATGAAGACCAAGTCTGTAACATCATGAACAATAGACTATTAAATTCTGCAATAAATAATTGAATTACTCCCTTGACGACCAGGTACGCAATCATTATTTCTCAACCACTATATGAAACGGCTGATTTCTAACAAACTGGATTTTTTAAAATACTGTTTTAGAAAAAAAGTTAACTAAATTGTATCCTTAATAGCTATTCACCACCAGTGCAATGCAGAAATGAACGTTTGGCTGTTTCGCAATATGTTAATAGGACGCCTTTACAGACTCAAGCTACTGGTCTAGTTATTCTCCTTTCAGTTTTAGTGCACACTAATCAATATGGCAATTAATAGCAGGGTTTTTGATAAGACCTCTAGCAGTTTCGGTAATTGTGTGTGCTTGTAAGGGTTTACGGATAGCTCCTCAGCCCCACAGCATAGACACTGCAGTGGGAGAAAAAGACACAGACAGATCATCTTGGTTTGAAGTCATCTAGGAAGTCAGCTTGAGGAGAACTTTTACCAATTGAGCTTCTAATGGTGAAATATTGATATGTGTTCAAGGAATTGCTCGTCTACTTACTAACTCTACGTCATTCTATTTCCTGAGAAATTGATGGCTTGTTAACACAGCTCTGAAAACAATCGTACATTACTAATCAACATCAGAATAAAAAATGCGTAGCCCATAACCGAAAACAGACTTGGATTTTAAGAAACAGGTTGTGAGGGTTTCAATCAGTAGTCAATTAAGAATGCACCATACTTTTATAAGTGTGTGTGTGAAAGAGAATGCATGTCATTAAATGCCATTATGTCATGAAGTAAAAATAATGATTAGTAATGATGCAATGATCTAATGTCAATTTTTCTTTTTAGTTTCACTTGTCCTTTTTCACTTCTACTTTGTTATGTTTCCTTCTACTCTTGTTTCTATGATAATTTATTTCCTTTGCTGTAAGGTATGAGCCATACCCATGTGTGGGGGGGTTTGGTGGGTGGGGTGGGAGTGGGGGAAATGGAGGTACTATGCTTGTTGTACAGTGGATATAAAAAGTCTACACACCCCTGTTAAAATGCCACGTTCTTGTGATGTAAAAGAATGAGACAAAGGTAAATCATGTCAGAACTTTTTCCACTTTTAATGTGACCTATAATGTGAACAATTCAATTGAAAAACAAACTGAAATCTTCGAGGGGGAAAAATTAAAAATAGAAAACTTACAATAACCTGGTTGCATAAGTGTGCACACCCTTAAACTAATACATTGTTGAACACATTTCGACAACAAATCAATATCCAAGCGAAAATCTATAGGTGAATATAGCAGCCAATTACAACACTTGTCGGCAAAAGATACTGCATATATCATGACCATTTACTGTGAATACAACAAAAAAAGTTCTAAAAAAATATATATAAAATATTTATAGGAATAGTTTATAGGAATAGTTTGTCCAGAATTCATATGTTTACTTACCAAAAGATATTGCAGAAGGCCAATTGCGTCATTTTTTCAAACCATCCATTATTCAGCTCTATCCCAGTCTGTAATTAGTGTTATTAGCATCATCCAAATTCATGAAAGGTAATGTTTTGTTCCGCTATCGCAAAGCTGCATTGCAAGCGGAAAATTACTCCAAAACACTTCAAACTACATTCAGTAATCTGTCGTGGTAACATCGATTTTTCCTATTGCCACCATACACAGCTTCTCCTCCTCAGCAGTGATGTCATCGTGGTGAGCGTGATCTTTAACCTCCACAAGCTATGTGAAGATAGGTTGCTTCGTCTAGCTTTTTAAAATGCTGCTAGTTTACACTTAGGTATATTATTGCTATATTTTTTTCTTTATATATTTCTTAATTCTTACTACGTAGATGTCGTGTGCCATGTCACAAGAATTTCATTGTGCAATAAATACTAAACTTTGAACTTTTGGATTTCCTTTGTATCTGTGTCAGCTTCTGCTTGCTTGTTTGCCTGCTTGTGGATCTTGAGTTAATTCAATTCTACCTCCTCTGCAATTGAGACAATACCTCTGCCTCTCCCGAGTGGCATTGTTGGAGAATCAATGGAGCAACTTCGCCAATGAGACATACAATTTTTGCGAGAAACAATTTAATACAGACGATCGTGACACACGTTCACTTAGAAGAGGACTAAAGGCGAATGCAACTCCATCAAGTTACCCAGTTCAACCCGTGGAGACAAGACAGATTGTAAGTAATACTTCTGATTGCTATGTTGTAAAACCCAAAGTACACATTTCCTCCGGATATTCTGGGCAAGGGTTGTGGATTAACGTGTTCACTATCGCCGAGGTGACTGTCCGAGGTGAATAACAAAGACGAAATAGGTAACTTGCTTTCTAGCTAGTAAATACTAACTTTCATTTACTGTGTATACACTCTCTTCCCCAACAAATGCGTGGATTGATACAACTGTGAACAAAACTGACAAGTAAACAGTCAGTTTTGTTATGCAGCTTTGCAATAGTGGTATGTACAGTTTCCATTCATGAATTTGTACAATGCTAATAATGCTACTGACTGAGACAGAGCTGAATAATGGATTGTTTTAAAAAATGACTCTGTGCCTGAAGGACCAACTGGGGGTTAGGGGACTGTCACCGAATTATGATTTTTGGATGAACTATCCCTTTAATAAGAATGTTTTACATCTCCTACAAAATAAGTAAATCATGTCCAATAAAACATTTGGCCACAGCTAATAAACTACACCCTTGAATGTGAATATCTAATGCATGCGTGCAAAACCTATTTGGCCAATTGTTCAGCAATTAGTTCTTATTCATGCACCTTACTCGGGCCCACAATGATGTGAAGTAAGGGTAAGTCATCATCATCAAGCACGGCATCTTAATGGTAATGTCTTATGTTCGTCATTCACCATGTTAGGTGGTCAGAGTTAGGTGCTCCAAAATTCTATTTTTTTGGAGTTGCATTTACAATATATGCAATTCAGTTGTTGTTGGTTCGTTTAGCTTTAGTTTTTTGGAACTGTAGCAAGTATGGCCTTTTGGGGGTGCAGTGCTTTATATTACGTCATGATTAGGTGTCCCTTATATCTATCCCAGAGGAATCCAACTGTCCTCTGTATCAGCTTTTAATGGCCATTCTAGAATGCACTTGTAGCCAATAAGTAACAAGTACTCAACAATATTGTGATATAAAAAAATTATGTATATGGCCATAATGTTGATGTCTTCACAGATTTATAGTCTGTGTCACAATGTGAATCAGCTTATGAGTGTATGTGTGTGTGAGAGAGAGTGAGGGAGTGAGTGAGTGAGAGACAGAGAGACCGACAGACAGAGAGATGGGAGGAGGATTGGGAAGAAAAGTATCTGGGTGAGAAATAACATCAAAGACGCCCCCATGCATCGAGGCTAGTGAACCTATAATGTATTACTTGGAAATGGGTTCACATTATGCACTGACAAAGTGTTAATTTCCAGGCTTTTGCATCAAATTCCACTTAACAAAATCAAAATATATGTTATTCCTAACAAATTCCACATGGTAATTTCTTTCAATACAACTTCCTAGCCAAAAGGCATTTATTCGAGAAGTGTGACATTAGTCCTGGAAAGAAACAAAGATTACCATGATTTCCATGTTAAAGGGGCAGAATTACACTTTCCAAGTTAAAATGCCTTAAAGGATAATGTGTGTAAACTTACATCTCTTTATGCATAGTTTGCATGTAGAATCACAAGTTAAGTATATGGTGAGCAGGTGTTTTCATTTATATTGGATTAATGTAGACTAGGTTGCTGGTTAATGATTGGTTCATACAAAATACTAAAGACATTATAAAATATAATGGGATATGAGCAGTGAGCATATAGGATGCATTGAATGAAAGTTGATATAGACATTCACAGTATCATTCAATTTCCAGATGCAGTGAGATGAGTAGAGTTTGAGTCCAGTTTAGTGCAGACTTTTTTTTCCAGAGTTTAGAGATGGCTTGATGGGTCAAACATAGTAGGGGACAGATGAGTGAGGAGAATGTTGGAATAGTGGATGACTGGTTTTAGAAGGGCCAGCGATGATCTTTCCAGAATACTGCCTTGCTCTGGAGTCATGACGGACCTCAGTGGAGGATAGGCAGACTCTTTCAGCAGACATTGCAATACAGCAAATGCAGACCCAAACCACGTGGTGATGAAGATGACCAACTCTACAAATGATGCATAAAGCTGGATCAGGATTGACTTGGACATTTCTCTTTTTTCAGCTTGAGAAGGCACAGAACCAGGCACTCAGCGGTTTTCATGATGACCAATGAGAGAGCAGGTCTGTAGTTGTTCAGACAGGACACATTTTCTTCTGCTTTTTCTCCAAACAAAACCAACAACGATTGAGCTTGCAAGCGCCCAACCACCACAAAGAGTGGCCAAACGGTGACAAGAAAACCCTGTCCAATATCCACCCTTCCATCCCAGGCTGCACTAAACCAATTTGCGCCGCACTCTTCAGGACACCAGAAACTGTAAGCCGCAACCAGGATAAAATCTCCTGTCCACAATAATGCGGGTGTTTCACTGTAGGCTAGAGAATACCAAAAAATGAATTGAACATGCATAGATGCTTCACACTCTAATTTTGAAACAATCTTTTAAATTAAGTACATATATTTTTATAATCTAACTTTCACCCTGACAATATACAATGTGAATGGGTTGAAAATATGAAACCAGAGAGGAATTTTATGTTGTACTGACAAGTGTTTCTTTTGTTTACTCCTTTCTTTTTCAGGGTTGGGAAAATCCAAAAGGCTATCTGCAGTACAGGATAAGAGAAAAAAAAATGGGGGTCCTAGACAATGACAAAAAAACATGGGCAAATAAGAATTGGCTATTTCTAGTGATGGGACGATTGACACCAAAGCTCCAACGCTCCAAGCAGTTAAGAAATCACACTGATATCGACACTGTGTGCAGATGCTTGCATGACAAACAATACCACGTAATTGATGATGTTCGAAGCTTTGTACGTCACACAGCCATCTGACAGGCGTTGGAACCTTTGATACAAAAAAATTGGCGCTTTACGACCACACGTTATACAGGAAAGGGAAATTAAAGGGGCACTGGGTAAAATCCTGCATCTAACGTTAACAATACTTACACAATAACATGACTTCTCCCCTTCCCCTTCTGAACAAACCGGAATAGTACTAGCCAGTCCTAGGTGGTTTAGATTGGGGGGATAGTTCTGCAAGTGTCTAAAACATGTATGAGAAGACTACACATCAATGCAAAAGGACGGCCCAGTGAAAGTGTAAAATATGGGGAATATCTAAGGAAATCTGATATTAAGGCAATATTCTTTTTGTTAACAATTGTTCACATCCTAATAAAAACACCACTGTTCACTTAGTTACCCTTGTGCCAAGCGGATCAGGTGTTATAAGTAACAGGACACTATTGTAAAAGGAAAAATCTCTGAAGACAATCCCTGTCTTCACAAACAAAATAAATGATCATTCCAATGGTATATAATTTATAATTTAGTTTCTTTAATTTATTTAAAGATTTTTATTTGTTTACACCAAACTTTGAGTTGAGTTCTTTAATCAAGTCTGCTTCAAACTGTCTGCCCTGACCAGTAAAAAGGAAGTCTAAATATAGTTAAGTTAGCAACAGTGACCGAACACTGGTCTTTCATAGGATACAGGTTCAAATACAGTACTTTGTGAAATACTCCTGGATTTCCTGGTAACGACATACCTATGCCCTGAGGGTGTTACGGGGAGCTCAGTAATGTCTGCAGCCACATTTTGGAAGGGATGACCAGTGGGTAGAGTCTGGAGTTGGCATATTTCAGGGCACCAACATTGCTCTTGACTGACATGGAATATATGCACCTGTCTATATCCCTAGCCATGAACGGCCAGGAAAACTTAGCTAGCTCTGGCTAGTGTCGTTTTATAACCTAAATGTCCGACTGAAGGGTGCCCACGTACATGCTGTGATACCTGATGGAGAAGTGTAACTAGATGGTTTCCTGCACTCAATGGGGGCACTGAAAGATAACACACAAAGCCTGTCTGTGAGGTAGTCAGTAAGGGGAGTCTTTCCTGCTGCAACGTAAGAACACCACTGGTGGTATCAACTGAAGCGCCTTGTGTCTTAAGGAAGTCCCATCCTAGTAAGGCGTCCTGTCTTGAGTCCCGGACAACATATTATCTGTAGTAATGGCTTGTGTGCCTAGACACATTGACACTGTCAATGTGCCCAATATGTCAAGTTGTTCACCTGTGAGTGTATGTGCCATTCGAAAGTGCTCGAGCAATGGACAAGACTTTAAAGCGTACGGCATCACCAATGATTGACAGGCCAGCTATGTCAAGAAAAACACTTCCTGATCCTCAATTAGTCCCTGCACGTACAGGGGTCAAAGCTTCGTTTTGTGCCATGGAAAGTGATGTGATTGTGGGGCTACAGAAGCTGGAAAAGCAGGGGACAGGCCCTCATTCCAAGCAACTGTCTGTTTCCCTCACGCTGATTTTCAGTGAAGTGCACACGATGCGATGGCATTGGGCTGGGTGTGCAACGACGAGAACAGCCTTCCCTGTAACTCCTCCTTCCATACCTAGCTGCTGGGCTGATGTCACATCCAGACTGTTCTGGCCATAGTTCTGTGTAGTGCTGTTAGAATATGTTGGCAAACATATCTTTTCCCTGGGCTGAAACTGTGATCCGGACTCCGGCGGGCATAACGTGAAGCGTGGTCATACCGTGGAGCTCCGTCATAGGCTGGGCTTTGGTACTGGTTGCGGAAATGTGGACATACGCTGGAATCTGCCTTATCAGCTGAGGAAGCATCAGAGTGATTACAAACATGGACGGTGTTGCAGTGGACTTGTCAAACATTCTTTCGCTAGCTGTCTTCTCTTTTCTTTTATTATGCTACAACAAAATTAAACTCATCACAAAGCTAGGAAAAAGCTCTTTGAGATCACTTGCCTTAATGACCTAAAAGCTAGCTGAGAGCAGCAATTGGATCAAGCTACAGTGTTTCAACGCAATGTCCACACACAATTACTCATGTTATCGGCTAGCAATCCAAGCATACTGTAAAATGGGTGCAGAGTTCCAAGCGTCCAAGCTTCACGTAAAATGGGTGCAGAGTTCTTCTTCTTGTAAACTGTGGGCGGATCGCAACCATACGAAACCATATACTGCCACCTACTGTACCGGACTGTGAGGCAGGTCACCCCATATTCCTTAATTCTACCCTCAATGTTTGCTGTACCCCATAATACCCCATTCCCTTCCTGCTACCATCCCAATCTCACCCAGTACGCCAGTGCCAGTTTATCCCACTTCAACTCCAGCAGCATCCCCCTACTTCCACTTGCAAGGCCTCCACCGGCGTCGTCCTAAACACACCTATACACAACCTCCAAGTGGTTGCCTGTATCACACCTAAACATTTCAATACTGATTCAGCTACATAACCATACACAAAACACCCAAACAATCCATAATTGACCTAATTAGCGTTTGATACATACATACCAAAGCTCCCCAATCATAACCTACCACAGCCCGCATAAGGTTCAGAGCTCTCCTACATCTCACAGCAATATACTGCAGGTGAGTCCTCCAAGTTATCTTCTCATCAACCCACAGGCTTGCTTGAACTCCGACACCCGCTGCAAGTCTCGTCCATAGAGACACAACCTCACCCCTTCAATCTTTCTCCTAGAATACATCATGAAACATGACTTGGCCACCGACAGCCTGCACCCCAAGTCAACGACCACACCTCAACCCCTATAACTGCTTCCTGCATAGTCTTCATCACCCAGTCCACATTCCTTCCCCTTTTTCACATTGCCCCAACATCCGCATACAAAGCCACCCCCATCCCCGGATC
The DNA here is from genome assembly GCA_016801175.1 of Esox masquinongy. NCBI lineage: Eukaryota > Metazoa > Chordata > Actinopteri > Esociformes > Esocidae > Esox > Esox masquinongy. The sequence continues at coordinate 98,230 of JACXGI010000734.1, read as the reverse complement.
ATCACCTCAAACAACACTGGGCTTACCACACTTCCATGCGGCGTACCATTACCGACTTCAAACTCCTTGGACAGGTCTGCCCCCACTTTGACCTGGAACATCCTTCCAAACAAAAAACTTAAAATCCAATTAAACAACCTACCGCCTACACCCAACCTACTCAACTTAATCAATAAACCCTCTCTCCACATTGCATCATATGCCTTCTCCACATCAAAATATACCACACACATTACTTCCTACATTGTCAGCATTTTTGCTATCTCTGTACTAACAGTGACCAACACATCTGCAGTTGACCTACCCCTCCTGAACCCACTCTGTGCATCACTCACCAAACCCCTCTGCTCCAGAAAATACCCCAGCCTAGCCACCACCATCTTCTCCATCAATTTACCCAAATTAGACATCAATGGTATGGGCCTGTAACTCACCGCCTTCGTAGGGTCCTTACCTGGTTTCAGAAAGGGCAACACCACCGCTCTTTTCCACCCAGCAGGAACAACCCCAGTCCTCCACACTTTATTATACATCTCCAAAACTGCTCTCCGCACACAGACCGATGCTTTCTCAACCATCACATAACGTATCATCCCCTGGGGCCGTCCTCTTACATCCCTCCAAGGCTTTTTCCGATTCATACATTGAAAAATCTGCATCCACTGCCTCCCCGGTCTCCTCTTTCCTCACCAATACATCCACATATTCCCTAAGTAAATCTACTTGCTTCCTCAGGCCCTCCTCACTGATATGATCACACCGAGGTACAGCCTCAAACGCCCTTCCTATAACATTGGCTTTATCCACATTTGTGACCGGGGTGCAGAGTTCACCCTATTATTATCAGTTTATAATGAACCACTGCTGTCACCAATTTGTACAATAAATGACCGAGACAAGGCGACTCTGTCTCACACTATCCCCCCCAATCTTTGCCATACACCCTCCATATTGCAGTCACCTTTCAAAATAAATGTCCCACATAATGTTTGAATAGAGAAATATATCTATAGCCAACACAATAACAAATACAGGCTCTTTGACATTTTAAATCAGCCTAATAAATTACAAAACCCAGCTATTTGTGTAGGCCAATGTAATTAATTTTGTCCAGACCTGCGGAGACCGTCACTTTGCCCAGTTGTAAATCAACCCAAAAATTGCCTCAAAACCAGGGGCGTCACCAGACCCAGGTTTTGGGGCTCTAGCCAGAGATGTTTTTTGTTAGACCCCAATGTTTTGAAAGCGGACATTTAACGCAGCAGTTGTTATCAAACACGTGCAACGATGTGCCTTATTTTCAACATATAGCATGTTGAGTTGAAATTACAACATAAAAATACATATGTTTTGTAATTAATGTATTAATTCTGCTGCACAATAAACATTTTTCTCCATGACTGTTTGCCACTTAGGTATTAAAGACTGTCATCAGTGAGTACATGCCATTTTGTGTAGGCACTGCATCAGCCAACCCAGCCCCAAAACTTTCCTCTCTGTCAACCGCTGTCGACAATAAGTCAATGCAATTCGGATCAGGCTCTATTTTAGACAGCTCTGTCACGCTCATAAAGTGTGTAAAAAGTGTTAAAGTGTGTTCCACTGCAGGTTTGCAATTATTCTCACTGCCACCATTGTGCCAAAATTCATAATGTAAACTGTACCTTTAAGTGAATACTTTGCATTAAATGAGGGGAAGATTAGCCTCATGCTACCTACGGCTAGATAAAATTCTCATTGACAAGATGTTTAAATGAATTATTGAATTCAATGGGACGGAAGATTACCTTCACAATATTGCCACATTGACAAAAGTGTTCCATAGATGATGCTTAAGTGATTGCCTTGCCTTCAACAGGGGTGAGAGCTTCCTCTCCCTCCACTCCCTGACAACATAAATGCCAGCTGCTAAAGCTTAACATTTCACGTAATATTGTGGCCTACAAGCTGTTTCCCATCTTTGCACTGGCTTGCGCCGCATGTGACAAGGTAATTTATATATAGGCAAATCTCGGGTTGTCATTGTCAAAGATACACTCATTTTGGTGATTTGTGTGGTGTACAAAAATATTCTGCTAATGTCTGCAGTCATGTAAATTAAGTAGAACTGCATGGAATTTATTTATTTTTTTCTGGACCATTAAATGTTTTCCTAAGTGCAAATCCTGTAGGATTATAATGATGCATCCACCATATGTTGCTTCACTAAATGTATCAACAACTGACTACTTGGCTAGGTACAGTTTCCATTTTGTTTATATACAGCTCCTGAAAAAATTAAGAGACCACTGCACCTTTTTCTTTCCTTTCCAAAAAAGTTGAAAAGGAAAGTTTTGAGGGAGGGACAGAAGCGTTCAATTTGCAGTTGTCTCTTAATTTTAATCCTTCTGTTCCTCACTCAAAACCTTCCTTTTCGACTTTTTTGGAAAGGAAAGAAAAAGGTGCAGTGGTCTCTTAATTTTTTCTGGAGCTGCATTTTAATGGTTGTACATTTTATACACCTACTGTTGCGTAGCCTACATAGAGATCCTAGTGGTCTTATTCTAATGTCTGTGATCTCATAGCTTCTTATGTCTCCCCTTAAAACCTTCCTTCTAGGGTCAATATCTAATATGTAATTTGTCACATGCTTCATTAACAACATGTATAGTCAGTGAAATACTTACACACGGGTGCTTTTCTTCAAATGCATATACAAAGAATTACATACAAATTAAAAATTGAAAGTAATAACACACAATTAGAGAAAGAATATAGACATTTTACATTTTAGTCAGTAAATACTGCACACCTCACTCAGTGATGTAGCTATCAGCAAAATGCTGGAAGGATAACATAATAATGAAAATGTACTGGAAGAACTCCTGGCCCATTTAAAAATTATTCATAGCCATATCTATTCAACACAATTTCCAGAAAATGTCTACGTGCAACGCTGTCCGCAGTCACCACCTTCCTCCTGTGCATCTCAGGTGAAGACAGGCTGCAAAGGGAGACAGGCTGGGTAAAGCTGACCTAATCATACTCCCCCTGTTCTATATCCCCAGCACTTGTACTGTAGACGTGTTAAACTCTGTCAACCTATTTCTATTAAACTGTTAGGACAGTTATTTTATTATTAGTTTGTTTAGTGTGTTTCTGCGGCACAGTTGGATAAGTAGCCATGAGGCCATTTAATAATTTATTATATCCTGATAAATAACAACCATGCAGCCAGCAATCTGTAGTATCTAAGGTGTAAAATCCTAACAACTGCAAGTGTACTGGCAAGCCCATATAGAAACCTTAAACATGACCTCAATGACATACAAAAGAAACATGTTCTTGGAGTTGCCTAGTGTACATGTTATAGAGTTCCAAATCCTGGACAGCTATTGCAAATGCTTACAATAACTGTTTTTAAAGAAAAATGAATCAATATTTTACCATCTGTTACCTTGTAATGATCAACCACTGATTCAAAAACTCTATAGCCTAAGATTTTAGGCAACACTGACAGACTGGTTTAAAATGGAAATTAGTTTCAAGGATAATAAACGTAAGATAATTCTCTCCCTTCCATATGGATGCAAAGCTGGGCAAAAGTATTCTAAATAAATATTATGGCTGTTAAATAACTATATTTCTATTATCAGTTGTTTATATTCTGTATTTTTTGGGGAAATAGCATCATAGCATACTATTCGTAGCATACTATAGATTATGTTGTCATAAATAATTTCATGTAAAGGGTTGTAGGCCAACCCTTTACATGAAATTACATGCAAGTTTACATGCAAGTCTGTAGAAGACCTATTACAAAATCTCCCAGTTGGTATTAAATATAAAACCGGAGCCTTGCCTGCCTGAGGAGAAAACAACCTGTGGCTACCTGGGTTTCCCCTTTGGGTCATAGCAAAACCTGACCATTTTCAGATATAATTCTTTGGTTATTGGGTTTATATAGTAACTTTAAAAAACATTTGAAAACAGCGAGCAACAACTTTAATTCACTCAGCACTCATCTCCAGTCAGCCAGGCAGAAATTCCTTTTGTTACCCGTTCACACCACACAAACAAACAAAAAGCCAATGCGATCTCCCTTATGGCTGATCCGTAGTCAAGGTACACCGAGCAAATGCAGCGGAGCGCAAGATTTCAGCATCATTGTTCATCATAAAATGAGTCGGGTTTTCTCCTACGCAGACACACACTATGGCGATTTCAGCTGCCTAAAAAACGAATGCAAAGCAAACAGATACACCCACAACATACTGTACCATGAGCATGCTGGAGGGCCAGAATTGAGGAGTTTTTTGGAAAATATTAAACAAGGTAGCACTGACAGTGAAGAATGTTACTTTTGTGGAGGAGTACATTGGAGCAAGTCATTAATAGGCAACAGGGCTCAGTTGATCTCCTAAAGAGATCTTGGTTTGACCTAAGTTTATCTGTTCTTTTGTTATGCAAGTATGTAAGCCCACTGTCTTAAAAGGGTAATTGACAATGGACAGTTAGTGCCCTGGGAAGTCTTTCATCCCCAGGGTCCTATTTAACCATGAGTAGGACATCAAGTGAGCAAGTAACCTGTAGAATTTCATTGTGACGGTTGCTCCCTACATATCCTGAATTAATCAAGGTTCCATTTGGGTATTCACACTTCTTTTCAGTTGTGGCAATTTCCGTGACAGCTAATTTTTGTGCTTCTAAATACAATTTGATTTACACATTGATTTACACATTTTCTTTACTCAAAATATTGAAGAGTATCTGAGGAGGTAAGACACTATGAGCTCATGCACAATCCCTCTTTGCATCTGTACATGGACAGAACTACAAAAAGGAACAGATGGAAGGAGATTTTAAAAAAATCTAAAATGTTTATGAATGGTATACTTTAGTGGCTAGTTTAAAAAACAACAAGTAGTGAGTCAGATGTACACAACAATCAGATCCGGAAGTTAAATATTGTCACTAAATTCAAAGAGCACAAAAGACAATGGTAGCGAGGGAAACATAATTGAAGTTACTCTGCAACCCACGGTATACCCTCTCTAGTTGATAATGTTACGTACCCCCAAGGGTAGGGGAACCATACCAAATGTCAACTGCCAGAAGTCTAATTAATGAAATATCTAAACGTAAGTTTTTAAGTATCTAAAGTGTTCCAAAACACACTATCAAACGTGTTTGCATTAATGTGTTTATCTACAGACACTAGAAGGACATGAGTGTTCTTGACATAGGAAAACAGTTGATTTTTAAACTAGGGAAGTGTGGTGTGATTGGCCATCAACGACAGGAACAGGTGCGTGTAATTAGAGGGAGTGGCCACCAAGTGGACCACTGCTGCACAGTGACGAATGATGACAGACAGGGGATGGAGCCAATAACAGGGATTGAACAGGAACATGGAACACCTGAGTATGGAATGACAGAAAGAGAAACAAAGAAATACAAACACATAGACAAGTCCTGAGGGGCGTAATACGAAGCCAGGTAACTGCTTATCCTGAGGGGTGTACTACGACGCCAGGTAACTGCTTATCCTGAGGGGTGTACGACGAAGCCAGGTAACTGGCTTATCCTGAGGGGTGTACGACGAAGCCAGGTAACTGCTTATCCTGAGGGGTGTACGACGAAGCCAGGTAACTGCTTATCCTGAGGGGTGTACGACGAAGCCAGGTAACTGCTTATCCTGAGGGGTGTACTACGAAGCCAGGTAACTGGCTTATCCTTAGGGGTGTACAACGAAGCCAGGTAACTGGCTTATCTTAAGGGGTGTACTACGAAGCCAGGTAACTGGCTTATCCTGAGGGGTGTACTACGAAGCCAGGTAACTGGCTTATCCTGAGGGGTGTACGACGAACCCAGGTAACTGGCTTATCCTGAGGGGTGTACTACGAAGCCAGGTAACTGGCTTATCGAGGTAACTTCAGGAGTAACTTAGTGATGTCAGGTGTAACTTTCCAACTAACCCGTATTACGAGAGGTTTCTTTAGGTTCTCTTTCTTTAAACTCCTCATATCCTGACATTATAAACGTGCATTCTTCTGGGAAATAATGCGGGGCACGAGCCATTATGCAAAAACTCAGAATGTGCCCCTTGCAAGCCAATGTGCACAAACTCCAATTAAGTTAACATCGAATCAACTAACCAACATCTTAACTAACAACTAACAACTCACAGTCATAGCACCGTTTAAACCCGAGTCAAATCTCGGGTTATAAAAAAAGTTAAACTCCCTTCATTGTACAGCCCTCAAGGGGACATAACAATACTACTTTTGTGAGAGTACATTTGATGACTACAGATTTTCCTGTACATTTTTTTGTTAAGATAGTTTGGACGTTTTTGGATTAAAGCCTTATATACAAACATCAACCAATGTTGGCCCCTCTGGTAGCCAGAGAGTACAGCCAACTGAAGTGTATAGAAAACAACGATCTGTGCAAAAAGTTCATACCAGTAATAAAACAAAAGGCTGAATGATAGATTGCATCTAGAGGTTTTAGTACTGAGGCAGAGGCATGCATGCATAAGGTCCATGGCAGTTTCAAATTACAGGACAGTATAGGTCCCAAAGGAGGAATTCCTGGCCCCAGTTTGCTTATAACTGGCCATCTACATACAAATACTATAAATGAAAAATTAATATTTTCGGTAAGAGTGAGGAAAAAAATAGGTTCCTTTTTTGCTTTGGTCAATAATATGCTTTAGCTCAACCAACACGGTATGTAATCCGAAGTCAGTATGTTTGTTTTTGCTGGTGGTAAATATTAAGCCAGCTGCTTCCTGTCATGTTTTAAATAATTTATTTCCAAGTAACTGGTTGCACAAAGGTGAATAGCAAGATTGTTTGCAAACTACAGCCATAAACAATTCATAAATCAATAAAATATGCAATAAATTATTAGTTCTAAGCATGTATTTTCCTTCTCCATGATTATGCAGCCTGATAGACCATTTCTGGTCAGTGCAAGGCTCGGTGCCACTGCCGGAGGAGCTCTTATTTATCCTGCTGTTGAATTAATTGCGGTCAGCAGGGCAAACAAACCACTATAAAATGAACAAGTCACTCTGGAGAAACAAGTATGACTCTATAGTCAGTAAAAGGAGAAAAAAATAAGGAATGAACCATTACGAAACAAGTCACTGTTCTGGTTAGGAGTCTGCGAACAAGCATGTACTATTTCATTCCTGCACAAGTGCCCATTGCTGTGTCTTCGTTGTTGCATGTCACATTAAAATGTTATACATTTTTACTGGTAAAATATGTCTTTACTATGAGGCTCATGAATAACTTTACCGAATGTCATAGTGTAATTTACACTAAAATATGCATATTGGCAGGAACACATAAAAGTAGGTTGTAAATTTGAACTTGCATAATGGAAACATTGAGTTTTATCAGTTGAGTGCAATCAAATTTGATGAGTTGCCAGATTAGCGGCAGAGGACCTCAAGGCAAGACAGGAATAAGGTCACCTGTTAAAAAAATGTTCATCAGTAAAAGATGGACTGATTACAAAAAGACTTGTGGCACTATTTCCTTATGCTAATGTAACTTAGCGGTTTGTTTACTGTCTTTTGTTGTTTATCAGACCTAAATAAACTAACCCAAAGTGTTAAAAGTTGTGGACAGGATTGACATCACCGACAGATTTCCTGCAATGCAGTTGCTCTGTTTATACCTTAAAATCAAATATGTTGAATTTACCTAAAGAAGTAAGGAGACTGACTGCGTAAGTTTGGCTTATCTGAGTAAAGTCAGTTGACATTCTCAAGATGGGTTTGCAATTCAATATATTTTTTGTGTGTGTTTTCCATACTGTTTTTAAAATTTGATTTCAACAGTGTTTAGCTGGGTCCCGTTATTGCAGAGATTGTAATGGTTTTGGGGCAAGTCTCAGGACAAAAATGTAATCACCACAAGTGATACACACAATCAAGCATTTGTCAGGCTAGAGTGTGCTCTGTAGCAGCCTTACATGCTCAGGCAGACCCTCCAGCAGTGGAGAATTAGACTGTGTTTTAGTGAACAGTGTATTGCAGTTGAACAACCCAATAATGATATAAACCTTTGAATCCATCAAAATAAGTGTTACTGAGATTTACACTTTTAATGCATCCAGTAAGCTACTAAAGTAATATATTACTCAGCCTTTAAGTATTATCTTTGTTAGGTAAATGCATGTAGCATCAAAGCGCATTTCTAAATATGGTCCAATATTCAACTAGTTGGTCAGTATTTTTAAAGACAAAATAAGTAAAAAGTTGAGCCAAAATTATTTGATAGAAATTAAAGTACCCTAGCTAGTATAACTTTGGAGTCCCAGATGGCTCCATATTACCTTCATAGTGCAGTAATTTTGACAAGAGCCCTATGGGGATACAGAATATTACTCTATTTGGGAAGGAGACAAATTAATAGAAACACAGTGAAACCATTGAAAAGCTACCCAGGGATTAATATTGTCAACTGTGGGGGGCCCACATTTCCATTCCCCAGGCTACCTGAGGGCCATAATTAGTTTAGGTTATTTATAACTGTTGTAATTGACTGCAGTTGTTTCTCTCACTATTTCATCTATCATATTACTGCCAGACCGGGCCCACCACAGAGATGTGACTTTTTAATACAATTTACAAAGACGCTTAATTATCCAGGGTGGATCACTATCTGTCAATAGACGCCCTGGCTAATTGGGAAGGTAGAATAGATTAGACAATCTTACAGCAGATTTATCCTCTTGTCGGCCTTCACTGGAGCATGTTGATTGTTTCACAAAAGCTTTAAAAATAGTTCACTTTTGAAATTAAGAAATACATTTTTTAAATAGCTGCCAGCATATGTAGGTCACACTGAATCTCTATGTGTACATATCTTGTCAAAAGTTGTTTTTGAAAGCTATTCTGAGTTAGGACCTTAAATGGTCATCCATGACTACTTGTTTCACTGAGGTATATTTCAGGTGAGACACATGCACAAAACATTTTTTATTCATCTATCAACACATGGGGAAGTACATAGAACACACAAATGAAATGAGAAAAAAGGGTTTCGATCTTTGTAATTGAGGCAATATCTGTAAAATTTTGTAAGAATTCTGCAAGCCTGAAAATACCCATTTCTACTATTACGGCAATGATTATGAAGTTTAAATCTGGAAACAGAAGCTAAATTCATTTTGTTGTTCAAGTTAGTTTAATCTTAGGATCACCAAGTCTCCGAAACAAGACTCCAAACTAAATCCTATTAAAAGCCTGTTTTGTTGAGCTGAAGAGGAGAGTGCAGAATTGAGGGCCAAGGATGCTGAAGGATTTGGAGAGATTCTCATTGAATGCTAACATTCCTTGCTATGTGTTCTCCCCCCGATCAAATATCGTAAGATTCAGTGCTGTTTTCCCGGCAAGGGGAGGGTGTACGAAGGAATAAATGCCAATAAGTGTGACTCATGTTTTGAAAAAGATTTATTGATTTGCTTTTACAATTTAAATGTAAGAGGTTCTCTAATTTCTAAAACCAGATGAAGCTCATAATAACAATTCTGGAGGCCATTGTATCTATTGAATCAGCTGCAGGCAATTTGCTGGTTTGGACCATTTAAAGCTTCTTTGATCTCAGTCTTGAGTTTGAGGGGTTGCTCCTTTATCTCTGTTCTGGCTCCTTCGCATTTGATAAAAAAAGACAGGTGTTTTCGAAAAAGCATTAGGTCCCCAAAACTAAATCATGGCTCAGTGAATTGGCAAACACTGTTCTAGGCTACAGGATCCTAAGGTCCTACCTGTTACAACTAAATTTAGAAAGAATGTGATCTATACTGTGTTACAGACCCCATGGCTTAAGATATGTTTGGGTCAAGTTGACCCGTTTGAAGACTGATTTGTCTACAATACATTTTACATGTAGCCTACTGTATTTCAGCCGGAAAAAAAAGTGTTGATTGTGGTTGCACTCCCGAGATTCAAATCCAGGTCACCCACGTGAAAGGCTGTGTCTTTAACCACTATGTCACAGAACTAAACATTTTCCTGGTGTCGGTTTAGCCTCTTGACATTACATAATTTTGTCACACATTAACATCACGCCAAGTTTGAATATTTCGTTAGACACCATTAGCCATTGTGTTAAACTGACTAATGTTTCTTATTAAGTTTAACGCCACCACAAATAGCATCTATGAACTGTATGACTTTTGCCACTGGCTGTTTTAAAAGCTTATTAGCCTGTAATATGTCGCTGGACACCATTACGCATTGTGTTAAACTGAGTAACGTTTCTTATTAAGTTTACCTCCACCACAAACAGCATCTATGAACTGTATGGCTTTTGCCACTGGCTGTTTTAACAGCTTATTAGCCATTCGTGAATGACATTGATACAATAACTACTGTATCAATATAGGTGACGATAACTGACTTTTTCTTCAAGTGAAAAGATGAGAGAATCGTGTTGTCAGCAAAGTTTTTGTCTATCCTGAAGAAATCCTAATATCCACCAGAACTGTTTTATTTTTGGCTTCCTATTACGTAGCTACTGAAGGTTGTAGCTAGCGAAGCTTTTGTCTGTCCTGTAAGTCAGTCAGTCAGTAAGAGACATTCGCTCCTCTTCTAGGTCGGCTCTGCCATGCGGTCCGGTAAAAAAAAAAAAGGTCTGGAGAAATAAAAAATGACATTCATAATGTTAGGGCCAAGATGATCCGGTGGTGCAGAATAGATGAAAATGCTTGTTGAAAATCATGTTGAGTGCAGATATAAAGGGGAAACTGTCTCACTGCACCTCAAAAATCACATACTGTACAACCATCCCTGCTATTGTCACTGTTTCAGTACTTCTTTACCAGGTCATATGAGGTGAAGAAATGTCAGGTTACAGAGCGCTTGCCATCTCTCTACAATCCTGGACCTGAAGTCGTGGTTGATGAATGGCTAGTCCCTTTCAGGGGTCATTGTCCTTTCTGACAATATATGTCTAACAAGCTTTTTAAATATGGAATGAATATGTGGGTGTCATGTGATGCAAAAAGCAGTAATGCTTGAAATATGCAGGTCTACATCGGAAAGTTACCTGGTTTTAGCCCTGAGAAGAACCAGGGCATGTGGGCGGTGCTAGACATGACCGAAGTCCGGCCTTTAGTCCAGTTCTACAATATGCTGGACATGTCTACATACAATGCATTTGTGCCCTGGCCTGAGATCAATGCCGGATGGAACACTGGAAAATGTTACAGGACCAGTTTCACCCAAAACAAAGTAGTTATCACTATGATCATAATATCTAGACATATGGGTAAGAAGAACATTATCTAGAACATTACAAAGTATTGGTTAATTTTGTCCATCATAGCAAATGGACACATTTTAGTTTTTGGGATAAAAATTTATATTTAAATGAACTCTGCAACACAAAAAGGCCTGGACGTCCACAGAAGCCAACAGTGGTGGATGGTCATAGGATCCTTTCCATGGTTAAGACAAACCCCTTCACAACATCCAGCCAAGTGAAGAACACTCTCCAGGAGGTAGGCATATCATTATCCAAGTCTACCATAAAGAGAAGACTTCACGAGAGCAAATACAAAGGGTCCACCACAAGGTGCAAATCATTCATAAGCCTCAAGAATAGAAAGGCCAGATTAGACTTTGCCAAAAAACATCTAACAAAGCCAGCCCAGTTCTGGAACAGCATTCTTTGGACAGATGAAATTAAGATCAACCTGTACCAGAATGACAGGAAGAAAAAAGTATGGAGAAGGCTTGGAACGGCTCATGATTCGAAGCATATAGCACATCATCTGTAAAACACGGTGGAGGCAGTGTGATGGCATGGGCATGCATGGATTCCAATGGCACTGGGTCACTAGTGTTTATTGATGATGTGACAGAAGACAGAAGCAGCCGGATGAATTCTGAAGTGTATAGGGATATATTGTCTGCTCAGATTCAGACAAATTCAGCGAAGCTGATTGAACGGCATTTCACTTTAATGATGGACAATGACCCAAAAATATACTGCGAAAGCAACCCAGGAGTTTAAGGCAAAGAAGTGGAATATTCTGCAATGGCCAAGTCAATCACCTGGTCTTAACCTCATCGAGCATGTTTTTCACTTGCTGAAGACAAAACTTAAGCCAGAAAAACCCACGAACAAACAACTGAAGACAGCTGCCGTAAAGGCCTGGCAAAGCATCACAAAGGAGGAAACCCAATGTTTCGTGATGTCCATGCGTTCCAGACTTCAGGCAGTCATTGCCTGCAAAGGATTCTTAACAAAGTGTAAAAAATTAACATTTTATTCATGATTGTGTTCATCTGTCCACTACATTTGTGCCCCTGAAATAAGGGGACTGTGTATGAAAATGGTTGCAATTCCTAAACATTTCATAGGATATTTTTGTTCAACTCCTTGAATTAAAGCTGAAATCTGCACTTGAATTGCATCTTGGTTGTTTCATTTCAAATCCACTGTGGTGGCATACAGAGCCAAAATTATGAAAATTGTCAATGTCCAAATATTTCCAGGCCTAACTGTAGAATGTCAATACAGTATATATGTAGTATATACAGTATATAACCTCTTTTCATGTTGCATTAATAAAATAATACTCGTATTTTCAACATGTTTGAACTGTACATACTGTATTTTATTTACAGTTCCACCCCTAATGGCCCTTAATTACTTTGACAATACTATACCTCAACGTGGTAATTGGTTTCATTATTTGTCTACATGTCCTTTCTTGATTAAAGCATTTATTTTGCAACCTATTTGCAGCCGTCAGTTTCCCTTTTCCATTTTTGAGCCTAACTGTAATGGATACACTGAAGGCAGAGTTATGGATTCACGTGCAGAGCGCAGTTGTAGTTTATTTCAGCACCAACAAGGACAAAATGAAGAGAACTAGATTGAAGGGCAGGCAGTGGTCATTCACAGGTATCCAAAATACATGGGCAGAAGAACATAAGGGCTAGGCAGGTATCGATGTCAAGGCAGGCAGACAGAGGTCATAAACAGAGTCCAGGCAACTGAACAAGAGGGCTAATCTGAAATCACAAAACTCACTGGTAGAAGATGAAACTGGTGAAACATGGGTAGGCTGAGAAGAACATAAAGATTAGCTAGGAAGTCAACAGGCTTAGTATGTCACTGAAAGCAAACAATACCTCACAAAGACAGGTGAACTGAGGGACTACTAAATAGCGAGAGGTAATGGGAAACAGGTGACCAATATTCGGGTGATTGGGATCTGGGTCGTGAATGACATTTAGGAGAGGGAGATTGTGTGTGTGTGAGTGAAGTTTGTGCAGGAGTAGGATGTAGTGTCTGACTGGACCTTACACTAACTCAGTTAATTTATTTGCATGCCAGCTGATGCATTTTACTACAGCACAAAAAACCTTGCCAAACTAGAGCAGTTTTGTACTTGTTAATATTAATTATATTTTAAAAATGGACTAACAGGGGGCTGTGTCTAACAACGGGGATTTGTCAGCATGCAATCGTAATTTTTTGCCTGGCTCCAGTCCTCTGGTACTGTCCCACTTCACTGAAAAGTGCTGTGGCAAATACCTTCCCACCTCACGTTATAAGGCAACCTGCTGTTAAGCAGCTTGATGTGCCTATAGTTGTAAAACTCATAATAGCAGTGCATCAAATGTTGCTTTCTCTGTGTTAACACTATTTCATCTTGTATGCTTTACCTTATGACAATATCATTATATATATCAATATTCAGATATGTTTTCATTAACACTAATACTGTGGAAACCGACTCAGGCTTTCTATGCCGTAATCCTACATTATACAATGCAATTGAATTGCCTCCCCGGTCTAGGCTATCAGTTGAAAATAATCTTGTCGGTTATGCCTATATTTGTTTGATGATGCTTTGTCAGTCAGTAAGAAGGGAGAACTACGCAATGCCACAGCAGTTCCTTTAAAGTGCTGAATATGGATTTTAATTAATTTTTCAATTTCAGTTTGGGCTAATTATGTTTCTTTGTAATTATCCATACACACCCTGCTGCTCACTTCCGATTGCTGCCGATGCGGAGAAGAGGCTTAAATTATTCATATTCATTTATTTTGTCCTTAAAAAAGAATCTGCTCTGATAAATTATTGTAGTGGTGTAAACCTTTTACAAGGCTTTGATCAGGTGGTGACATCAGTTTTCTGGTACTTAGTCAAGGAAATAAGGGAAGTCATCAGCAGCAACAAAATGTCCTTTTTGCTACATGTGTACAGTAGCTTCACCGGTGTTTAGACAGAAATGAATTGAAGTCCTTTCAGAAGCAGTAAAGGAGGCAGGTGTATATCACTAACATTCATTGGTACAACAATCCTTAGAAAGGCTTCCCCTTCCTTTGAAATACACAACTGTAGACTCAAATGTGTCCCAAATGTAACCATATTCTCTACATAGTGCCCCCCCCCAAAAAAAGAAACACTCCCCAATGCACAGCGGGGTCACAAATTGACAGGTTTGATAAACATGAGCATGAAATGGTTTTTTTCCTGTGTCCCCCATTTTAATATATAAAGAAAGTTGAGGCCCCACAATGTAAAAAATATGTGATACATTGAATTACCAACTCATTTCACTGGAGATGTGACATTCTGTCAAAATGGATCATCATAATATTTAAATCTGACGTATGGTTTGAAATGCATTAGAAAGTTTTGGGGAGTTCAGGAAAACCAAAAACGATTATCAGGCCATGTGTATGGTCCTCTGTGAGGAAATCATTGATGGATTTCTCTTTCCCCAAGTCTGATTGGTGAGATCAATATGCTTGAGAATGTTGGTAAATGTATGCACATACAATTTTAGACTCATCTGTCTAGAGAATGGGCTTTCGGGTTTGTCCAGGCAGTACCTGGCAAAGTTAAGACGGGCAGTTTGGTTCTTCTTTGACAGCAGACGCTTGTTCCTAGCAACCATCACATAAAGGAAAAAAAATGTCTTGTTGTTGTTGAAGCATGCACAGTAACCTGAGATGCAGAAAGGGAGGTCTTCAAATTCCAGATGTTATGTTTATAACTAGTATATTGGCTAGCATATGGATGGTTTGAGTCATTAGGGTAAAACCCCAGTAGTAGCTATATTTTGTGCAATCCTTTCTTTCAGCAACAACCAGCACAAAGCACACAGTTAATTTTCGCTAAAAAAGAATTACGTCCATGCCACCGCATCCCCCAACCCAGAAAAAGAATATGGCATCAGTGTATGATTTGGACATGCTGATGGTGATCATCAAGAGTGACATAAAAAAGGACTATCACTTGAGCCAGAGTTTACTTCAGAACAGCTGCTAAGAGGGATCAGGAAAGAGAAAGAATAGGGAAAGCATCCGAGACTAACGTACATTGTGCGGGAGATGTGAAGTGAGAGGAGGAATGCCTGTGCTGTCAAAAGTAAACCCAGGGACAGGGACTGCTGGCAGAGTGTGCATGCCTCCTCACCCACCCCATCTATTGCCCGTACAGGGACAAATGCTTATGGGCCACCTTTTTCCAAATGCTGAAAATAAGGGGCTGTTTTTTCAAGACATAATTTCTAGCTAGAGTCACCAGCTTGTGATAGCTCCATAACAAACTGTACTGTTATAATCTACAGAAAAATTACTGAAACAATATAACTTCTCCCATAGGGAAGTATTTAAATGCTATTCTAAAAAAAACTTAGTATACAGCAGGCATGTTTTTTCAGTGTGTTTGTGGATAGTGGAAGAAATGTGACATTGATCTTTACCAATACAATCTTACCCTAATAGTTGTAAAGAAACCTATCAATATATATTAAAACTATTAACGGCAGTGATGGTACTGGGTTAGACAGTACCTGTTACAAGACGGCTAATGTGATTATCGTAATATCCAACTATGGTGCTTGATAGGTACTTGTTTCCTTAGTATTCAATTTTGCCTGGCTTCAGGCAGACTGTGCCTGAAGTGCGCCCTGGGAGGAGAATGACGTGTGGTGCTGCCAACTTGTCAGTATGTGGGCAGTATGTAGGGATCCAGGAGGTTAATCAATCACAGAATAATGAAAATCAAATGTGTATTTAAACACATTTGTAATTTATGGCAACATTCTCCTCATAATTTCATGCTCAACTTTAGTTTATATTTTGCTACATACCTGATAGCTGAACAGGTTTAAATGAGGGTAAACCAATAAGAAGCAACCACGGCTTCAAATCTTGCTTTTATTCTGAGACATCATTTTTTCAGATCTCATTATACCTCTTTGCTACAGGCAGACAAATTCAGATTTAGTATTTACTAATCGGTATGCAGTACCATCTCATATTCAGTGAAAAAATCTGATGTGATTGGTCACTAAGTTTGTGTACATCACTTTGGCTTATGGATGTCTTTGGCATGTGATAAAACAAAATAGCTTGATAATGCTGGGGGTTGCTTTGCTGCCCTTGTACTGGTGTACTTAACGAGTGAAAGACCAGAAACGTCCAGAAACTTGGTCTCCCTTGATAGTTACAATGACTGTTTAAACGGGTAACAGCAAATCTTGAAAACAGCAAATGTTGAAAATGTTTCCACATTCATAAATCTCTTTTAGTCATTGGACTGTCTGTCTAAGCTTGCAGCTCTCTCAATAAGGGAGAACGGGGTGAGCTAGCGCGAGAGCTACGTCAAAGGATTACATTTCTTATATTTACATTTCCCCTTCACTGAAGCGCTAGATCGAACTTTGTGGAATAACAAACCTAAGAGCAAAACTAATGTTCTGTCACATCAAAAATACACAATTGGGGAACCTGTCAACTGATTGACATATACAATTTCAGCCGCACCTTTGAGATGGGTGGATTATCTTGGCAATGGAGAAATTCTCTTGCTAGCTTATTGTAGGTAACATTACTAGGAAATGTGGTTTTTGGTTTACGTGCATAATGTAGCCTATTGCTATTATATTTAACTCATATTAATAAACCTGTTGGAAAACAAATTGCCAATGAATAGAACAGTTTAGCCTATAGCAAAACTAAGCAGACCGACTGATATAAGCTGTGAAAATACATAATGAAATGGGATCTGATGATACTGTGCAAAACGTGGATATGGATATAATGGATATGAGAACATTTCACAACAAGGCAAATAGATTATACAGCCACTGTTACACTCCCTACCAAGAAAAACAAAAACATGTTGCACAAATAAAAGGTAACTTATAATAAAATCACTTACCACCCAAATGAAAACAGAAATGGATGAAAACACTGAATGTCCAATAAATTCACCCCAGAAAAAGACATGCCACAATGAATAACCCACACCAATTTTGGAAAGGATGGTAAATCAAAGGTGAAGCAAAAACAAACAGACAGAAGGAAAACAAGCTTCAGGCTTTTTGTGAAAATTTTGAGAAAAATAAAGTGGGAGTGAGTGCAAGTGATGGTGTTGTACCCTTTGAAATCTCAATGCCAACTGAATAAGGATATATTTAATCTTGCACAGTCAGTTGCACTGGATAAGAGGTTATGTTTGCAGGGCGGAATGTTTTATTTTCCTACTTAATTTGAGGATTATTAAGATTGTTTTTGTGAATTTATATTTAATAATGTGCCTGAAAATTCAACCTTAGGAGTCAGAGCTTTACCACCCATCCACAATCACCATCCAAATTGCCCTAGAAAAGAGTCTATTTATCGCTAACATCTCATGCCTGGAAAATAAAACACTCTAAATGTACCAAGGAAAGGGTGTGTTCCCGATTTTCTGATCTTATGGACGAGCTGAAGGTGAGAATGAGAGGTGTATTCCTAACAGCGGGATGGTATGGGGGCAGGGCTGGTTCAAATGATCCCAGAAGACAAGAGCATATCTATCTACCTGTAAGTGTGACTTCAGCCTCTCCCTCCTTACCAAACAATGTTGTTTCTGGGCAGACCAGCAGAGAGGGTCCTAGAGCGTTATTGAATGAAAGAGATGACAGCGTTCTCCCTAAAAATGGTCCTATGCTATGAGTCTATCAAACGGAACTGTTGTCAGAGCTCAGCAGGTTTCGAAATGTCAATGGCCACTATGCTGAAGCCCTGAAAGAAGTTGATTCTACGTATCTCCTGAGGTGCAGAACTGATGCACAGGAAAAGCATGGCTGTCACAGTAGTGGCGCAGTGCCACCTTTTGGTTGACCCTGATGTAGGTACTGGAGTGAGACAGACAGAGAATACTAAATGTGCACGCATTGTTTTCATGGAATGGATACTGTGGATGCTATGCTGGTGACAAGTTCTGCTGTATATCAGAGAACTCAAAGACCAGAATCACCACCTGCGGTAGAGGACATGGAGTTTGAAGGTGTACTTGAATGCCAAGACTGTTGCTGAAGGCAAGAGCCAAGTGCATTGGATACTGTACATTAAATCATATACAGGAACAGAAACAACAGAACTAGAAAACAAGCTTCAAGAGGTGCACTACTTCGGAAAAAAACAGTTTCCGGGGTCTAAGGATGATATGCAGTTGTGAGGTTATGTGAAAAACAGGCTTGTATGCTATTCAGTTAACCTATGATTTTTTTCATTCTGTTTTAGATTTTTTTTGTAGCTAGCAGGATAGCTGGATAGAACTTCCTACAGTAGTGTAAAATTGTGATGTCAAATGTTTGCTAGATCTACATATCTGTGTATATGTCTGCAGTGCCGTTGAATTGAATGCCAGTAGGCTGGTGGATGCCCTGTGCAGAAGCCTGTTTGTTAGCTGATACACTCAAGTACAGATGTGTAAGTTAACATGCAACAAGGGTCATTCCTCATACAAAATATATTATTCATGTATTCATCTATACCTTGCACATTCAATTTGTCTCTTTGCACATTTAGAATTGCCATCGTACTTGCATTTTTACAGTTGTTACATACGCATGTCTACCTCGGGGACCTCACTGCTGCTATCTCTGCATCCTGGTTGCACTTACTCCTTCAATTTGCCTCGATTGCGCATTTAGAATGCCTTTTAGAATTGCCATTTGTACCCGCACAGCTATTATCCCACTTGTAACGTACACTATACTTAATAGTTTGCTGCCCTCCTCTATTTGCCCTTAATAGCACATTTAGTATTGCCATTTGTACTGCATTTGCCTTCAGTGCACATCTATACATTCCACTTCTAATATACATATACTTATTACTTGTAAATACTTTTCTGCCCTCTTCTATTTGCACTTATGGTTAGATGCTAACTGCATTTCATTGTACTGTACTTGTACTTGCTCAATGACAATAAAGTTGAATCTACTCTTATCTACAGTACATTGCTCATTGCTTATAATTTGTCTCATACCCCATTCTTTAGCCAGCAAAGTTGCTTTGGCTAAGCTATATATCGTATGCAAACATTTCTTGTTTATGCACACCTTTAGAATTCTGTCAATAGTGTTTGCTGTCTTGGGGGGAGTGAAGTCTGGTATTAAAAATGTTATGTAATGTCTTATGTATGTCTTATGGATGTATGTCTTATGTACAAGCATTCCTCCTTCAAAGGCAATCAAATCAAATGTATTACTGGCAATAACAGTTTGTTTCTTGTAGTGCTACAGATTCAACGTCCACAGTGTTTTTTCTTTAATCTGATTTAACTTGCATCAGTTGTAAAAACATTGGATTTTTTCCTCTTCACACTTTGCACACAATTTGTGTTCATAAAACCACTTGTATAATTTGAGTAGTGTTTATGGGGGCATTACCATCCTAGAGTAATGTAACATCATGATGGAATAGTGTTTGCACCTTTAAGGTGCACCTGGTCCTGTAAAATGGCCTCGTATTCATTGGCCGTTATACGACCACCCAGACCAATCACTGGACCCAGTGACTCCCACGATATGACTGCCCATACCATGACGGATCCCCCACCATGTTTAACGCTTCGCAGCAGACATTGTGGACAAACATAAACTTGCCAGATATATGACATAGGTTGAAAGATGACAGTCAGACCATATTACTTTGTCATTGGTCAGGCGTCCCAGTTTTTTGCTTCTTACACAAAGTTATGTGTCTTTGTACATCAGCCTTGAATACAAGCGGTTTTCCAAATGGCAGCTCTGCAATAAATTCCAGCTTTTGTGAAGCTCACAACATACAGTGTTGTGAGCACGTCTGTGACCCTGTATGTTCTGGGTCACAGATGTGCTATTTTAATTCTGTGGTGATAAACATCTTTGTTATTCCCTGAATGTCGACATGTGGACTTCCTCGTTTGTCACTATCTAAGAGCCGGTTTGTGGCAGTTGTATTGCTAGTCGCTAGATGCCAGCTTGGAGCCAATCAGAAAACTGGAGAAGAAATCGCTAGTAAAACTCAACGAGAGTAAGGAGAAGATTGGATTTCTTGCACTTGCACAGAACTGATCAGCTACACTGCTGAGAAATAATCAGTGTGAATCTGACAATCGCTAATCGGGACAAGGTACTACATTAATTGCTCTCGCATCTGAGTGTAAACAAAGTGCCTATATGTGCCCGAGCCATTAGTTGCCTCATGTTGCTTTGAAAACTCAAATATCACAGTGCTAATGGTCAGACCTCTTTTACAGCTGATACATATGTACTGCTAATTGGCAATCAACTGAATGTTACCTCTGCAGCTGGGTTGGTAATTGTGATTCAGTTGCTTCAGAGTAACACTCCATTTATGTGGTGCTTCCGTTATTTTGTCCACCCCCTGTACATCGCCAATAATGGAGTCTACCAGACTGGAAATGCCCATGCAGCTGAGTCTGCGCTGTTGGCAGCTTCAATGGCAAGGCAGGAGGGGTCCAGAAGCTCACCAGTAAATCTATTGTTCACAGAACTGAAAACAAATGATTATATGCCAACTGATTAGGCATTTTGTCACGTTGGTGTAATGACAGTCTAGGGAGAGCAGAAGGGGTACAAAATCATACCAATGAATGCTCTACGTATCATTCATTAGTGCCTGTAGTATATGTAGAACAGTTTCTATTGTTGCACATTGATTGTATAATCAGCACCTCAAAAATTTTATTAAACGGATGTATCACGTGAATATCTATTTGCTCACACATTGCATTACAAACACAACACACTGATACCTTTCCAGGTAGAGGTTTAACCATGTTTCCCTTTCAAGATATATCACCAATATAACACAGCGTGCTCTGTCCAGTCACTATGCGCTGCGTTGCGCCCAAGAACAGCTCTTAATCGTGGTATACTGGCCATATATCACATCCACCCGTGCATATTTTAAATATACCACACAGTGCTTCCTTTAAATGAACTTTGATTTGACAACTAGACGGCTCAATATACTCTACGCTTTATGCTTTCTTGTTATTTCCAGGAAACACAACAGCCTAAAACATATTTAGATATCTTTATAGAAAAAATACAATTTTTCCATTGAAGTGGTGATGTTGAATGTAAAACGATTGCTAAACATTCCCCACTTTCCCCTACCAATGTATGTGCCATCAAACCATACAGAGAAGTTAACCAATGTATCGCTGTACATTTTTTGCTAATGTGCCTGGTTACAAAGGTATAACAATGATGAGAAAGTAGTTTAGCTCTGGGGGGTTGTGTTCGTCTGTAGCTACCAGCAGATTCAAATACCAACAGGTTAAAGGCTAATGCAAAAGTATAGACTCACTCGATAGCCTAAATGAGTTCATTTCAGCCTTCGACCCCTCAATATTTCAGCAATCCAGTAACATTTGGTAGAAAATATTGTTTTCCTCAAGTGTGTTTTTGTCAAATCTCGTGTTGTGTCTGGTATTGCTTTCTCTCTCTCCGTCTCCATCTCTCCACATGTTAGTAGAGTCTTCCATGTCTTGCTTTGGTAACAACAAACACACTTGAATCAACCAATGTGTCTCATTTGATTGACATGTTCACTGTTTGACTTGCTGATGTAACTGACCTGATACTTCAATAGCCTATTATTCTCTTTTTGCAGCACAAAGTAAACAAACATTTAAGTCCCTCTGGGCCAGACTACAGATTGGCTGACACTTTATTGTTAAGGTTCCCTTTGAATTCTAAAGGAAAAGGTCCATGCCTTAAACAGTGCCACCAAGAACAGTACATTTCAGGTTCCCCCATTGCTACATATTATCAAACTATCAACATCTTTAACCTCCTTAAGTACTCTAATGTCTCCTACTTTGATGAGAACAAAGTGGACTAAAGTTAATAAATACACATGGAGACAAATAAAAATATCAACCTTTCCAAATTCAGAGTCTAACTGAATTTTCAATTGTCTTGTGCCTCCTGTCTAGCTGTACTCAGGCTGAAAACAACGACAAACCATTTTTTATGTGACCACATATCAGGATTTTTAGTGCCCATGACGTATTGTACCTTGATCATATCCTGTCATTTGGTTGCATGCTTTCCTCTCAAGGCAGACTAATAGATCCAACAGGGGAATTGAATGATATTCAGTGGTTTAGAAAACCAAGCAAATGTATCTTTCTGCTTATACTGTATGTCATCCATCACACACAGGTCATTTCACAATTTTTGTAAAATTTGCCCGGGCATCTTAGCAGTTGACAGATGATAACAAAAATAGGTAAGAGCATGGTAATTATTACTCTTCAATATACTAGTAAGTTTGTTGTTGTTTGTTCAACTCTTGAATGAGAGGATTCAGAATTAAAGTAATGAACATGCACTGTAGAGTATTTCTATAAACATTGAGTATAAACTATGTGAGTTAATTCCACAGGTGCATTTGACTGAGTCAAAACTCCAGTCAACTAATCATCAAAACTTTGACTCATTAAATCCAGTGTGCCAGTTTAGTGTTAAAACAGAAGGGCGAGGCATAAGAGAAGTTTGATAAATCCTTTTCTAATTATGTCCAGCATCACTCATCACATGTTGATGGAAGAGGTCAGCTCCAGCACCTCCTTATTTGAACAGTATGCAGCCAAATGTGTGATATGATTTTAATGCTGAGAAACTGGAAAACTTTACCACAGGTGAAATATTTTTACTAACCTTTCGGGTACCCTTTTCAAGGTCTGCTAGTCCAATTATTTCTACAGCCCTTCCTGTTCCACTGGACTGTCTGTAACTCTTCAAAATTGGAACCCTACAGAAGATGTACACAACACAGTTAGGATTGTATTAAAATGTTCACTATGGTATTTATTCTGTAAAACCAATTATGTCTAAAAAAAACAAAAAACAGATGGGGTTACAAATGTCACTAAAAGGGCATTAACTGCATTGAACTTGTTATTGTTATTTTGAATGCAATAATTGCAGCTCATTTACCTCTGATGGCAATTAGATTTTTCATAAAGGTGATTTTCATGCAGATGGAGAGAATGAAAACTTTTTGCTAGAAACAAATACTAATTTACAATAAGCAATTAAGGTTACTTTTTGGCTCAGACAGACCAACAGTGTTTTTCATTGTGTCAGCTCGATGATTATAAGCAGAAACCTTTCATTTAATGGCCAAACAATCTTGCTACCCTGCCACCCCTTTACACCCAATAAACATCTTCATAACTCTTAAGAATCAAGGGGGCAGAATTGTAATATAATTAATTAGCTATGTTGCATATTTTGTCTTAATATTGTTTCAAATATTAATTTAGGACTGATGCCAGTATGAGCATTGTTTCCAGAATCACATTTATTCGGTAAGAAAATGTACACACATTCACAGATTTACTTTGTGTAATGGTTTTAATGTTGGTGGTGGTGAGCACAATATCATTACTAAGGTCACAAAGGATCCCATTTGCAAACTGGATCTCAGAACAATGTCAGACCAATGCATTTCAACAGGGTATTGCCAGTAAAATACTCTGTTTCAAACATGTATGGTTAATTGTCAGAGATCTCTGAAACTGTTCAAACTATATATTGGTTTGTTCACATGAACAGATATTTTGTGAACTGTAGTGTTAAGTGTGCTAGATGAGGCGAAGACCACGGCCCAACTCATAAATGCTAAAATGTTTCATAACCTATATACAAACGGGTGACAAATTAAAGAAAAAACAACATAGATTCGGGCATAGATTCTACAAGTCTCTGGAACTCTAATGGAGGGATGGATCACCATTTGGTGTTTTGATGATGGAGGGAGAGAGTGCTGTCTGACACTTCATCATTACATATCACCATCTTGATCTAAAGTCATGGTCAACTGGGCCTGCTCAGTTTGATAGGATGTTAATTGCTTAATTGTATCATTCAGTACACCTGTATGGAAGCATCAGCATCCACTCATTAATTCAGGATTTCCTTAAGTTAACCCGCAAACAAAAAACCTTCACCTTTTCAAGCTAGAGACACAAAATTAACCTGTATATACGCAGGCTTTCCATATGAATCAAACTCTCTAAACGTAGTATACACCTTTCCATTTTTGACATTGTCTCTGCCCATGATTTATTCTTCTCTTATTCATTTTGTGAAGTAATGATAAAGTGACATTTTATTTGAGCCATCATTCAACTGTCCCTGTTTGAGGTAAGAAAGTGACCTTGTGGTCCAATTTGAACAACCAACTGCTATACTAAATTTTGCATCTGCCTCTCCATGTGTAGTACTGATATAAGATAGTATGCGATCCTTTAAGATAGTATGCGATATCAGTAATCTAATCAAATGTAACACTGCTGAGACATTCATCCCTGCATAAGTAATTTCCTCCCTTGCAGTGTTTATATCAAAATGCAACAATGTGGAGTGTAGCAACCCTGTCACATACTGTAAGCAGCCACGTTGGTGTGAGGA
This sequence comes from Esox masquinongy, assembly GCA_016801175.1. NCBI lineage: Eukaryota > Metazoa > Chordata > Actinopteri > Esociformes > Esocidae > Esox > Esox masquinongy. The sequence continues at coordinate 73,482 of JACXGI010000734.1, read as the reverse complement.
AAGTGTTCCTTTCCTTTCAAAACTTAATCTACATAATTTACCTGATTCAGTAGGCTTGTTAAATATGGATGCATCCTCACATTTACTCAAAACTATAGTAATTCTCTACTAGCATAAATGAAGACAGAAATGAGAGAAGAGATTTATCTGGCTCCCCTCATGTTATTATTTCACTTGTGAAGCAGATGCTGAAGAGAACAGTGCTGTCTGAGAGAGGGATGTGGGCTAAATTCACAATACCACAAGGCTTTAGATTCAGATTGGCACTGAGTGGAAATGTCTTTCATCAACAAGTTTGATATGTTTTTTGGCTGTAATACACTTTATTCTAATACACTTTTCAAACCACTGGTGCTGAGCCCTAGTACTTTATTCAATGCTGTACTTGCCTGGTTATACATCCCCCATGAAGCATGTTGTGTATACCATATAGATGCTGGAAACGTGCTGGTAAAGATTATGTGAATAGAAACTATCTGGGCCAACATAGTATGGTTCAGGCTGGCTCGATAGTGTGAAAAGAAGAAAACAAATCCCCCATGCCAGGAAGCTAAGGCAGGGAGGAAATCATCCTCACAATTCCGTGGTGTCAGACAAGACTTCACTTCAAGCCCAGCACACAGCTTATCTGTATGGAGAGCTGAGGTAGAGTCCTCATCTTGAATGCCACCTTCCCAGTCTTCAGTTTTTCTTAGCCAGTTGGCTTCCACACTGGCATTGTTTGCTCTTTGGGGTTCTGGGCTGAATGTCTCTTCAGCACTTTGTAACACTTGCTGATAAAAAAAGGCTTTAAAAAATAAATGTTTGACTGATTGATTGATTGATTGATTAGGCCTCTAATGGGTCAGTCAGGTGCAAAAAACGTGTAATCATGTTTGTACCCCTGGCATTTCGCATCTCTCCACACATTTGATTTCGATACACCATCTGGAACATAAGCACATATTTTAAGATCTGAAGCCTTCCAGCCGTCACAGGTGGAGGCTGGGAGGAGTAAGGCAGAGAGAATAGTGGGGGGGAAAGTATGGGAGAGGGACAATGTTTTTTGGTTTGGACTTTTTTGTGAATGCCATAGGTTTACAGCCTGTGTCAAAAAAATGCTATGTCCCAGACATAAAGCATTTTGAGGCCCTGAAGCTACACTGTTCAGAGTGGTTGTAGCCCTTTCATGACTTCAGCTACCAGCCCTGTGGACAACTTCATAGCTCAGAAGAAGTTGGTTCTCCTTTATTTAATTTCTCAATGAGTGATGAGCCTTTAGGGGCTTCAATGCATACACACAGTTTGCCGGGCTAGCATCACACTGCATAGAGAGACACAGATTTCTTCGACACTTAAAGGGTATCTTAGAAGTCTCCTTTAGGGCTGTTGAAACAAGGGCGCCTCATTCATTTCATAAAAGAGAAACGAGGTGTATGACGACTGTTGGGTGATTTCAGCATGCTGTGGAAACATTAAGAGGGCAGGACAGAAGTTATGAAATCAGCAGCATTCAGCCAATCAAAGATCATTATAGCATTCAGTTGGCTGTTGAGAACTGGCACAATTTAGCACTCTTGCTAGTGTGCTAGGACCCACATGAGGTTGATGCTACAGTAGTGTGGCTATCCCCATTTTCATGTTATATTAAAATGAAATGTTAGAGAGATAGAAAGTAGGGCTGCACTGTTTGTGGCCTGCTTTCCCCCCTCCATGCCTAAGGCCTTGTGCGACATATGAATAAATCAACATGCAGGGAAAGAGGACACGCACTGAGACAATGGTGCACCATACCTCAGCTACATTTGGGGGCTCACAAAGCTCCAGATACCCATTTTTATCTGTGCCAAAATCTCCTCCCCTCTAATTCCCTTTCTGACACACTTTGAGGAATTTATCATGAGATAGCCCCTCCCGGGACAAAGCAGCAACAGTATCAGGTCAGGCTCAAGGTTTTATAAGCAGATTAGAGCTGCCTTTGGTAGAGTGCAAAATGCCTCCGAGTTGTTATTCTCACTACTTCTAAAAATAAGGTTGCTTCAGTGAAATTCTGTCTACTATCGTGGTCTACTATAACCGATAGGCCACAAAGTTCCTCCCCGTAGCAAAACTTAACCTTTTCACACTTGTTTAATTACATTCCCAGCAAGCATACACTCCCTGATAGCAAACAATTGCTAATAAATCTCAATACTATTAGGGAAATTGAGGAAGAGCCAAGCAGCTGAAAATGTTGGAGAACCTGGACTCTGCTGTGCATCTGCATATTGGTGTTGTACCCGCGCCAGTGTTCTACTCTGACCATATGAGGAAGCATGGAAGCTCTCAGAATAAGTTTGCACAAAGGTGTTGGACAATGCCTGGCCTTCTGTGGGGTTAGTAGTGGGTGCTGAGTCTCACTGGTGGGCTGAAAACGCTCCCAGCTCCCCTGCTATTGTTCTATTGTTAACTTTAATTGGCTCTGTGTTCCCACGACAGCAATCCCCGTCTCTCTTTCATACCAGGTGCTCTGCTCTCAGCCTGTCTCATATCTCAGCTTGTGGGTGTATGGTATGTACAGTATATCTGTATGTGTCTGTGTGTGCGCTCAGCAGACACCAAGGCGAGCTCTCTTCCAAAGCATTGTTATTTACTAAGAGAAATTAAGCACACGTTCTAACTATATTTGTTAACGCAGCAGAGGTCTGACAATGTATTGTACCCTTTGCGTGTAGGTGTGTGTGTGTTTGTTTGGGCACCGCAAGTCCTTCTCAGGAGAGCCAGCCAGATTATGTTGCTGGGCTGCTGAACTGAGCAGCACCAGTGTACATGCCTTTGTGCCCAGATTGCTACTGCATTGTTCTACTGCTTTTGTTCTGTTCAAGGAACAAATCCTTTTTTATACACCTGGCCTAAGAATTTCCCCTATATTTCATGCGAGCTAAATAAATAGGATAAGAAAACACCTGTGGCCTCTGTCTGGATAAGCAATTTTAGCAGTTTTGTCAACAAGTTCTTTGATCACCACCAGTGGATTGACATATGATGAAATGCTTAAAGGAGCTACATGTAACAATTCCACCTGGAACTAGCATCAAATGTGAATTACCAGTAATTGCAGCAGAATAGATGAAAATGTACTCTTCAGAACTCCAGCAACAAACATTGCTACAATTTTTTTTTAACAACTATTCTGTCATAATAATGCCTTAAAGAAGGCACAGTGGACAGGCTGTTTTGTGTACAAATACTCAAAAAAAAGTTACAAAGAAATTGAGGCTTATATTTTAAAAAGCTAATCATGGACTACCAGAAAGAGAGCGACACAATGATGGGGCTGAAGTGGAGATGGTAGAGTGCTTCAAGTTCCTTGGTTTCCACATCACCAACAACTAACATGGTCCACACACTTAGACAGTAAAGACATTAGAGCCTGCTTCCCTTTTAGGAGGCTGAAAAGATTTAGCATGGGTCCTCAGAGCATCTTGACAGGATGCATTACCGCTTGGTAAGACGACTGCCCTGCCCTGGTTCGCAAGGCGTTACAGAGTGTGGTGCGAGGAGCTGAGATCATCACTGGGGCGAAGATCCCTTTCTGTTGTGTCAGAGGAAGGCACTAAAAATAGTAAATGACCCTTGCTACCCAAGCTACAGACTTTTCTTTATACCACCGCATGACATGCATGGCATGCAGTACTAGTGCCCCAAGTGTGTAAACAGTGTGTTTGTGTGCTTTTATATAGCATTGTCCATTATTAACCATCAATATTAATTGAATTGTTTTCTTTCCTGAACCATGCAATTAAGTATCAGTTGTACCCAGGATGTCTTTCTTTCGGTGTACTGTGACATATTTTGCTTTCATTAGGCACTGCTGCAGAACCCCAGAGTTTCAAATGAACGATGCAGTTTTACAATGATACAATGTTGTTGAAGCTAATAATTAAATTCAACAATTTTCAGAGCAGTCCGGCAAGGTAGATTTAGACCTTCACATAAGCATCATCTGATTTACGTCTCGATGGGAGACCAGAGTGCTCTGTTCAGCGTGGATGCACTCAGTCAGCTGCCTTCGATCCTCCTATGCACACTTCCCTCAGTGGTCATGATCAAACCCACCCTGGAAAGGGTATGCTTTGAGGGTTTATCACTGATTCACTGGCCCCCCATTAGCCCAAGAGTCTCTGATTTTTGGCATTGATCCGCAGGGATCCACTGACTTTCTGTCCCAGGCACACAAGGAGACCCGACAGCCTTAGGATTTCAACCCCTGAAAGGTCCAATCTCTCTGAATGGGTGTTTACCTTCATATGTCCTTGCTACTCGTCAGACAGGGTCATGTACACTTATAAAGGGCAAGCTTTGGGATATTGGTGCTGAGACTGGTGAATTGTTCCGTTACAGAGCTCTGCTGTGGATATTTTGATGTTCCTACTAGTGCTCATTTCAGCGTGTCATGTGGGAATGGACAGAGCAAACCCAGGGACACTAACCCAGAAAGCAATGGGTTTCATAACCAGCTTTAGTCACATGGGGTATATTGTGTGTTTATTGTATTTCCATTGGAGCCTGTGGATCTTGGGATCCATTCCTATTGTATAAAACCACATTACTCTTGACTCTGGCTTCAGCTAAATATGTGGACAACAGTGATTATTAAGTCAAATCGCTAAACCTTGAGGGTGTTGAGTCCCAAGTCGAGTTATGAATCCCTAGGGCTTAGTCTATGGTGAGTCTGAGTCTCTTTTTTGATTCCTATTCCATGTTCTCAAGTCCAGAGTGACAGGGTCCACATCAACTCAAAATAAAGTAACTTAAACAATGAAACACAGTGTAATGCCAAGATGAATATTGTCACTAAATGCTTTGTTATTTATTTTCTGTTTGTCATAAAATGTTTACATATAGGCTACCAGCTGTGGTCAAGTTACCAGAAGGGTGTTCATTCTACTAAACAAAATGTTTTAGTTGCAAAACATTTTTGTCTTTCATTTTTTATTTTATACACTGCTCAAAGAAATTAAGGGAACACTCAAATCACACATCGGGTCTCAATGAACAAAATATATTACAGATCAAAATCTTTACTGTACATTGTGTAATTCGTTGAGAACAAAATGACGTAACAATGGTTAATGGAAACCAAAATCACCAACCAATTGAGGGCAGGATTCAAACTCACACCAAAAATCAAAGTAAACAATTGAAATCACAGGCTGTTCCAATTTGTGTCAATTTTATCACAATGTTACACATTTCCCTTCCTTCTGCCCTAAACACAGGTGTCCTTTATGTTCCTGATTATGTTGTTGATGTGTCCCACCTGGCAGTCATCAGTGCATCTTCTGACTGCTGAGTTGGACCAATCAGCGGACACTCCTCCTGATTGCACCATCTGTTCCTTTTATCCATTACCCAATCACATCACACATCCCTGTCTTAAAAACCCAGACAGTTGATTCTCCCCTGAGACTCTTTTTGGTTCATCCCACATGCAGTTAGATAGACACAAACTCTTGGTGCATATCCTTTTGACAGACAGACACTCCTTTGTTCATTCATACTCGTTTTAGCGCATACATCTCACTTTGTCCCGTTTCATGTGAGTATGTATTGCTGTGGTGTTTTGTTTGCTGTTGTCTAGTCCATTGTTTGCTGTTTAGTCTCTGTTTAACCTGTGTGTTTTGTTTGTACCTGGGAAAAGGGGATTTTTAGCAAGACACCCTTGGGCATACACAACCCGTAGGAAAACTTTGTCTAAAAACACTAGTTAGAGCTGAGCGGACCACCCACTGTATTTTTGTAGAGGTTTGTAGTGAGCTAAGCGGTTCTTGAGGCAGACAAGTTCAGTTTAGGGGTTTTTGACTTGATTATTTCATTCCTTGGGTCCAGCTCACACACGGCAACACATAATGTGACTCAGTATTGTGTATGGCCACCACGTGCCTGTATGCACTCCCAACAACGTTTGGGCATGCTCCTGGTGAGATGGTGGATGGTATCCTGGAGGATCTCCTCCCAGACCTGGATCAGGGCATCAGTGTGCTCCTGGACAGTCTGTATTGCTATTTGGCGGCATCAGATACACTGATACATAATGTCCGAGTTTCTCAATTGGATTCAGGTCTGGGGAATGTGAGGGCCAGTCAATGGCGTCAATGCCTCCGTCATCCAGGAACTGCCAACACACTCTGGCCACATGAGGCCAGGCATTGTCCTGCACCAGGAGGAACCCAGGGCCCAGTGCACCCGCGTAAGGTCTGATGATGTGTCTACCTAACAGCAGTCAGGGTACTGTTGGCTAGCATGCCTCCCCAGATAATCACTGACCCACTGCCAAACCGGTCATGCTGGATGATGTTGCAGGCAGCATAACGTTCACCACAGCCCTTGTAACTCTCTCACGTCTGTTACGTGCTCAGTGTGAACCTGCTCTCATCTGTGAAGAGAATGGGGCACCAATGGCGGACCTGCCAATTCTGGTGTTCTCGGGTGAATGCCAATCGAGCTACACAGTGCTGGGCTGTAAGCACAGGTCCCACTAAATAACATTGGACCCTCATGCCACCCTCATGAAGTGTGTTTCTGACAGTTTGGTCAGAACTGAGCGTACACCGCCTAGGGGAGAAAACCGGCCCACTCACCTGTTCTGTCAAGGTAGTAAGACCGGAGGAACCTCCCCAGTTCTTGGTTGGTACGCTCCGTCTGCCCGTTGCTGTGTGGGTGGTACTCGGACATGAGGCTGACCACAACCCCCAGCCTGGACATGAAGGCCTTCCACACACGAGACATGAGCTGGGGGCCGCAGTCGGAATCGATGTCCTCCGGAAGTCCATACAGGCAGAAAACGTGCTGAAACAACACCTCAGCGAACTGGAGGGCAGAGGGGAGACCGGGAAGTGGAACAAAACGGACCATCTTTGAGAAACTTTCCACTACTGCGGCAATGGTGATGTTCCCTTCTGACTGTGGCAGGTCCATCACGAAGTCCACGGAGAGGTGGGACCAGGGTCGCTGAGGTACTGGTAGGGGGTGGAGCTTGCCCGTGCCTCCAGGGTCCAGGTGATGCCTGGGTGCCTGGTCGCTGGTGAAATTCTTCATACATGGGCGCTATGTCAGAGACAACTGGAAGCACTCAAAGATCAGGGTCCATCTTGCCAGGCGGGAGTTGAGGCACCGCGCAGCCCTTACGGGTTCAAACCCCCACAGTGCCTCCACTCCTCCAGTACCAACTTTACCGCCAGTAGCTCACGGTCACCCACGTCGTAGTTCCTCCCCGCAGCAGTCAGCTTCCTTGAGTAGTACGCACAGGGGTGCTGCTGGGTGCTGCATGTATGCATCCGAGGTCGCCCCCACCCCGACCTCGGATGCATACAGAAATATTTGGACACTGACATAATTTTTGTACGCCACCACAATGGATTTGAAATGAAACAACAGAGATGCAATTCAAGTGCAGACTTTCAGCTTCAATCCAAGGGGTTGAACAAAAATATCTGATGAAACATTTAGGAATTACAACCATTTTCCTACACAGTCCCCATATTTCAGGGGCTCAAATGTAATTGATCAGTTTAACACAATCAGAAATAAAATGTTCATGTTTAATACTTTGTCGAGAATTCTTTGCAGGCAATGACTGCTTGAAGTCTGGAACGCATCACCAAACGTTGGGTTTCGTCCTTTGTTATGCTTTGCAAGGCCTTTACTGCAGCTGTCTTCAGTTGTTTGTTCGTGGGTTCTTTCTGCCTTAAGTTTTGTCTTCAGTAAGTGAAATGCATGCTCGATCGGGTTGAGATCAGGTGATTGACTCAGGCATTGCAGAATATTCCACTTTCAGGTAAATACATCCAGATTTACTGAGTGCAAATAGAATGTGTTTTTGAACAGAGAAGAAATCTACAGCTCAAAATGCAACAACATGGATTTATTCAATATTCAAACAGAACATTAAAAAACATACACATTTTATTTAACAAAGTGAGAGATGTTTGACAACAGTAAGCAATCTCTTGGAGTAAAATAAAAATAAATAAACCATTCATTGTTTATTAATTATTCTGCATGCCGTATGTCCATAAATGTACATGTACATTCATACCTTTGCACAACACAGCATTTTTCCAGTGGACTTCTATGTGCTTCTTTGTTAGTCTTAATGTGGTGGCTTTGACAGAGTGCGCAGTGATACAACTGACAATTGATGAACATCTTTAACTGTAGCAAGTCATCCTCTACTAAAATCGACTGGTGTATCTGTTCAATAAGAATGGGACCAAATAATATTGTGCGTGTTAAAAAAAAAATCAGTACGGTGATTACTTTACTAAGGCTTATGGACAGGATAGCAGGATAGTGACATCATATGACATCATACCAGAGCACACAGCGCCACGTGGAGCAACCGTCACAGTCTTGCCATTTCATTTCCTAATATCAAATGTATTAGTGCCCTTGTTAATATCCAAGAGACAGAAACCTAGCTAGAATTAAAATTGATGTTTATTAGCAAGCTAGCTTCATGTTAATGTAGCAACATTTACACTGAGCCTCAAATCATAAAATCTTGACCGTGGTCTGTAAAGTATGTCAGTGAATTAAATGGGCAGAATTAGGTGGAAGGAGGTTTCTTTATATTGACACTGAGTTTCCTTTCTTGCTTGACACAAATGAAAATGGAAAGATACAGCCAAATAAAGGAAAACATTGGAAAAGCAGACACAGGATGAGAGACAGAAAAAAAAAGAGAAAAGGTGAGGTGATGGTGGGTGAGAAATGGCATGTGTTAGCGGAAGAAGAGACAAAATGTAGCCTAGACTTCAAACTTTCCTAGATCAGTGGAAACTGAAGGGAAGACTAGGTTTATCCAATACAATAATATTATTTGGTTGAAACCACTTCTATATGTTAAAGAGATTACATAGGTTGAGAATTTGTGCAAAAGATTTTCATAGACCAAAAGTGTGGAATAGGTCTGAAATATCAGTATACTCGTGGGTTCAGAGCATTTAAGCATTTTGTGAATGTGGGTATTTTTATAGATCAGATTATAATTTAAAAGCTATATATGCTCTTCCTGACACATATTTCAATGTTTAGAAAGATGTTTATACAATCTAAAGCTCACCTGTAGGAAAACATGGTTATAATTTTGAAACAAACTGACAAGGATGTCCAGAGAAGAAACACAAAAAATTACATTCAGTTGGCACAGACAGAGAAGCCCATCTTTTTGACTTGCCCATAAAGAAATCCAAAATTTCTCTCTCATAATATATATCTCTATTGTGATAAATCTTTCAGTGTTTGTCCTAGGAGAGTTTTGTATTTATTCAAATGAGCAAAGAGCAGAAGTTTTTCTCTGGGCTAGAATTAAAATGTTAAATTATAAAGGCTATAAAGCATTATAGATTATGTTTTGTCAAGGGACCATGTATTCAACTTAAATAGTTTCAAACTGATTATAATTAAATGTTGTTCTCTAAAGAAACTAGAGATCCCAGGCATTCATGCTCTATTAAAGTCTGATGAATGCAAAGTTAACATGTACAATTGGTTTTAGATGTATGTTTTTAATAGATAGCCTAGTTTTACAATATCATATTGAATTGTAGGACCTACATTAAGCACTGGGACAGTGAAGTCAAAACTGTCATTTTTTACTGTACACTCAAGCCATTTGAAAATACAATTAACAGATGAATATAAGGCAAAGTACAGACTGTCCGTATCAACACTTACATGTTTTAATAACATAGTTCTATCCCCCCATTTTATGTGAGAATTGAGACATTTGGCTTACGGTTGTTTCTAACTGATCAAGTATTTCCTGTTGCATTAATTGTTCATACGTAAAAGAGCTGTGAATGTGCAGTCTCAGTTCTACCTGTTGCTTTCGCCTTTGGAATCTGTGGTGTCTCTAGGCATAATCCAACCTAAAGATTAGGGCGCTGTCAATGAAAGAAAAGCAAGCAATTTGGATGCTAAAAGAAAAGAGTAATACAATTACAACCCTATCACAAAATTTGGGCATAGCCAAATCAACATTGTGGAATATCCTCAAAAAGAATGAAACTACAGCTGTCTTAAGCAATCGGCAACAATGAGGTCAGCCAAGGACAACAGCAGTTGATGACAGAAAAATGACCAGAGATGCCAACCTAAAAAAAAAGTGTCAGTGAAACAAAATGGCAAAAAGTTTCAAAAAGCTAATGAAGAACTAACGGAGGTCACATGTCCTGTGCATGCCATATGCCAATACTTGGACTGAACACCACAGGGTGAAAGTTGCCTAATAGGGTGCATGCTCGTACCTTTAAGGGTGTAGTGGTATCTTGGGTGGATATTTGTACTGTGGCAAGCTGGGCTTTTCCTCACATTTGTGAAGTTTTATTGCCTCCATATCACTCTTTTACATTGTGCTGTCGGCCTAGGTGCGAGTGTGGGTGAACAGGTAGCCTGTGTACTCAGCATTCCTCTGGAGGACCACTTGTTTGTGCAAGATATTTCCCCTTAGGTGCTGCTCAGTGGCCACTCTTCAGTGTTCCACCTGGCCTGTTTGGAATAATTTTATTACCCCATGTGTCGAACCGAAGCGACCGACTTAAAAGCTAACTTGTTGTCTATAAATCAATTTCCCTGAAGGAAGGAAAAAGTAATGACACAGGACCTGAATGAATCTGGTCAGGGGCGAGCCCTCGTTGGCCTTAAATGGCTTGATGGAATAGGTAGTTCAGGTTGTGCAAGTGGTAAGAGCACATACCTCTTATGCGCCGCACCTCAAAATCTCTTTCAGGGAAGCTTAGTTACAGACATTCTTAGATTTTTACCAACAATATTTCATTTAGTGTAATGGTGCAGGTAATAGTAGAAAAACTATAGGGTTAGAATATGATGTGGCAAGCATAGTATACTTAGTCTCTATCGCTAGATGACGACAGCTAGTCAGATACGGCGTGTCAAAGCATAAGGAAAGAAACAATTCAGGTGGCAGGGATTGCTGGTCATAAATGAACTGTACTGCCTGCCTACCCTGCGCTGGCCGTAGGAGACCAGGGTGGGATTGGTCAGTAATGAGCGGAGTACTACAACACAATATCTGGCAAAAAAAAAAAGGTACCGCTAATCACCCGGCCAATACCATCGTTAATGTGAAGCATAGCGGTGGGAGCACCACGCTTCTCAGCGGCAGGGACTGGAAGATTGGTCAGGATTGAGTGGAAAACGAACAGAACAAAATACAGAGGTCCTGGAAGAAAATCATGTATTTTTGTATCATCTGCGTAACTAAAATCCCTCACAGTTACAGATACCATTAATGTATAGTAAGAACAACAAAAAGGCAACATGTAACCCTGTAGAACTCCTTTAATTTCAAGAAATACAGATTCAATCCCATCAGTTCCAAAGCGTAGGTTATATCGCTGAGGTTTTGCCAACTGAGGTAAATATAGTTGGCCAGGCCCAATGAAGACCAGGGCTTCAAGGCTTTGACAACTTCATTAACAATGTAATTGCTGTCATAGTACTGCTACCAGGTCTAGAACTGGAATTAAATTTCTTCAAAATGCCATTTTCAGATATAAACGAAACTATTTATATAAGATATAATAGATTAGATATAAACTGTTTATTTACCAATGACTCCGGAAATTTAGGAAGTGGTGACAATTTAGAGATAATTATCAAGGATACTAGTATCATTTAATAAAATAATTTAGAAGTGGAGGAGTAAGATGTGCCCATGGTTGGCTGTGTCATTTCTGGGGAGGCCGTTCTTCTCCTTGCTATCTTTCTCCCATCTTGGCTCCAGTATCGCAGGGGTTAAGCTGCAGAGAAGAAAGTGGGGCTTGGGGTTGCCCCGCATTCTGAAGTATCCTCTTCTTTTTTACCAGCATCCTCAGCTTCTCCCACAGCATTTTCTTGGGCATTGGCTTCCTCGGAACTGAGCTGCATCTAAGCAGTCTTTAAATCCCTACCCTGACAAGATTCCGATAGGAGGCAGCTTTCCAGCTGGCCTTGGTGGTGGCCTCCGGAACCTTCAGGAACCTGTCAGCATTCTTTGGGGGCGTTTGAGAAAAGCTGATGTAGCAGGCACTGGTGTGTTCGCATTACAATATACAATACCCCCTAATTAGGACTGGGTACTGAAGTTTAGTACATTGTTGGTACTCACCGAATCTTGGAGGAACCGAATAATACCTGAAATGCTTTGAAAAATATGATTTAACCTTTCGTTCATTAGGTGGGCAAATACAGTTACATAATTCATAAAAGGGGCAACACCAGATAGATTCTCTCTATAACATTTTCAGACAATGTGAATATATACACCGATCAGCCATAACATTATGACCACCTGCCTAATATTGTGTGGTCCACCTTTTGCCGGCAAAACAGCCCTGACCCATCGAGGCATGGACTCCACTAGACCTCTGAAGGTGTGCTGTGGTATCTGGCACCAAGACGTTAGCAGCAGATCCTTTAAGTCCTGTAAGTTGCGAGGTGGGGCCTCCATGGATCGGACTTGTTTGTCCAGCACATCCCACAGATGCTCGATTGGATTGAGATCTGGGGAATGTGGAGGCCAAGTCAAAACCTTGAACTCGTTGTTTTGTTCCTCAAACCATTCCTGAACCATTTTTGTGTTTTGGCAGGGCGCATTATCCTGCTGAAAGAGGCCAACGCCATCAGGGAATCCCGTTGCCATGAAAGGGTGCACATGGTCTGCAACAATGCTCAGGTAGGTGGTACGTGTCAAAGTAACATCCACATGAATGGCAGGACCCAGGTTTCCCCAGCAGAACATTGCCCAAAGCATCACACTGCTTGCCTTCTTCCCATAGTGCATCCTGGTGCTATGTCTTCTCCAGGTAAGTGATGCACGCACTCGGCCATCCACGTGATGTAAAAGAAAACATGATTCATCAGACCAGGCCACCTTCTTCCATTGCTCCGTGGTCCAGTTCTGATGCTCACGTGCCCATTGTAGGCGCTTTCTACAGTGGTCCTGACACGGGTCAGCATGGGCCCCCTGACTGGTCTGAGCCTACGCAGCCCCATACGCAACAAACTGCGATGCACTGTGTGTTCTGACACCTATCAGTACCAGCATAAACTTTTTTCAGCAATTTGAGCTACAGTAGCTTGTCTGTTGGATCGGACCACATGGGCCAGCCTTCGCTCCCCACGTGCATCAGTGAGCCTTGGCTGCCCATGACCCTGTCACCGGTCCACCTTTTTTCCTTCCTTGGACCACTTTTGATAGGTACTGACCACTGCAGACCGGTAACACCCCACATGGGCTGCAGTTTTGGAGATGCTCTGACCCAGTTGTCTAGCCATCACAATTTGGCTCTTGTCAAAGTCGCGCAGATCCTAACACTTGCCCATTTTTCCTGCTACTATCACATCAACTTTGAGGACAGAATGTTCACTTGCTGCCTAATATATACCACTCACTGACAGGTGCCATGATAACGAAATTATCAGTGTAATTCTCTTCACCTGTCTGTGGTCATAATGTTATGGCTGCTCGGTGTATATTATTTGCCTTAAATTACAAAATTCTGTATCTGCTCACAACCTCCATCCCTGTCCTCCATCCCCAACTCCCCGATTAAGTTTAGTTATTGTTTTGGTTAGCCACATTGTATGTTTCTCTAACCAGTTATCTACTAATGTTAATATACAGTCTTTGTAACTGTCTAACAACTCATAAAGGCTTCATCCAGACAAAAAACATGTATTTTAGTAGTTGGGGGCACATTTAGCTAAGAAATAGCCTGTCTTCTACCTGAAAGAGCCAGGCATGCTAATTTTCCTAAATCCACACACCTGAATGTAAAATGTAAGGTTTTCTCTGGTGCCAAGGATAGAGGAGTACGTTGTGGAGTACCCTAAGTAGTAGTTCTAATTCTGCAGTGTTTTCAGTAAGGCATCATGCAAATTTGAGACCAATTCTGGAGGACCGATTCATAGTAAATACATATGATTACATGTTCAGTATAACTGGATGGATTTCATAGGAACTGAAGAAAGCAAAACACTGGATCAGAATCAGAACCAAAACTGAAAATGTTCAGATGGTACCCGTCACTACTTGTGATTGTTATATTCGGGAGTCAGGGCCATGTTCACCGGCTGATGGGAGGTAGCCTTTAAATGTCAGGCCTAGAGACAGTAAGTTGAGGGTGATGCAGCTAGCAAGGCACTGCTCTGTGAGCCTTGTGGAGGTGTAATCTGCAACCCTAGGTGTTCTTGCATACCGAGAATGTAAAAATACAGAGAGGATGTAATCTTTATTTGAAACCCTTTTTGATTTGTAAATTTGATTTGTGGTCTCAAATAAGTATTTAATGTGTGTGTGTGTTGGAGGTAAAGGGAAAATCCAATGAAGGTTCTATTCTCAAATATTTTCTATTAATTGTATTGACTTAGCGGTCATCTCAGCCTCTATCTGTTTTTAATGATTAATTTCAGGGAGTTTGTTATTGTATTCGCTGGGAGTCTTCAGCCTTTCCCTCCTCAACTCTATGGAAATTGAATCTCTTCTCTGGTGGCGCTAAGGAAGGCAGTTTGGTTCCTAATGGATTGAGTGCATATTTAATGCTCCAATTGCTCCTCGGGGTTGGTGCAGCTTAGCCAACGAATTATTCTACTGCCTTGAAAGATGAGAGGAGAGAATGGAGCCTGAAAGAAATCTCGCACTCTTCCTCTCTCAATCTTCCTCTCCTTCTCTATCTTTCTTCCTCTACCACCCCCCCCGTCTCTTGGAGCTGAAATAGAAGAAGCTCCCTCTGTTACGCTCTCTCTTACTTGCTCACTATTCCTCTCTGTCCTTCTCTATCTCCCTCCCTCTCTTTCAGGGGTAATTCTCTCTGAGACGTGCAATTTAATTGACTGACCATGATTCCATAGTCTACAATTGTGCTGCATTAAGGTTATCTATGGGAAATGGACTGTAACAGAAGTCATGATATACCTTTCAATAAAGCCTCTATTTTTGTGCATTGATTTATAAATTGAAGTCCAGTTTGGGATGGTGAGTCTACATCCTAATGCATATTAGTATGTAGACTCACAGAACCAGATGAATTGATATAGACACCATGGCAACAATTGAAAAATAAAATAACTTTTTGGTACTTTACACATTCTCTAAACTTAACTTAGAGAGGAGCTTCCAGCAAAAGAACAATGCGCAAATAGAAAACTACCACAAGTTTGAGGTAATACACATATAAATAAAAATATGTATACAACAGAAAATAAATACAGTAAACATAAAATGTTGCGATATACAGTAGACCACTTACAGAGACTATAAACAATACATAATCGGTATAGGTTACTGCAGTTATTAGAGAACGTTTCTGAACCCTTTTGAATTGTCTGTATTTCTGAATAAATGTCTGGCTAGACCATTTAAGTCGTATATATGCACAGAGAGTAGTGTGGCCATGATGAACACACTGCATGTAGAGTTTTGTCATGTAGTTACTCTCAGCAGGTATGCTGTTAGGCACGAAGTATTTGTATGACTCATTGGTTTTGGTCTTGAGTGCCCTAAACAGCCTGCCTTGAAAGATGGGGTGTCTGGGGTGGGCAGTGTAGGCTATGATCTTACCTGCACTTTTCCTTAACCTAGAGGGAGGGCAGACGACAGCCAATTACCTTCTCCACCGACCGGACAATGTGCGGCAGCCTGCTGTTAGAGTGGGTAGTGGCATACCCAAACAAGACGGTGATGGAGGTGAGGATCTAATCTTTATTTAACACATCGAACAAAGCAGTGATGTATTTTCCACCTTTCCACATTTCAGTACATTGTGCTCGCCATGCTTCTCCTACACTCAGTAACTCTCCTACTCTATAAACGTAATGGTTGCACTGCGACAAGCCAGGTTTTATGTAATTCTTCAAATTGAGAGTACTGCTTATTGTATTATATAAACATTTTGAAAAGAGAATCTGCAAGCAGTAGGCCAAACCTTTGCTGCAGTGTTATGACATTGGCTTACACTGCCAGACCACCTCAGGCCACATAAAGACTGAGAGAGGTTGGAATCTAGTTTGTTTCCATCTCTCTGACTGTGTCTGTTTGTCACAACCAATAAATCAAATCAAAGAATTATTTTCATAGGAAATACGGTACATTCCAAGTTCCTTAGGGGAGATACAGATCAGTCTGAATGTTTAGCTGTTAATTTACCATTCAATTCCTCACTGACAGAGCTTTGTGATTTGGTAACCCCCCCCCACCACCACCACCACCACCCCCCCACCCCCATCCAGTATCAACATCTTGCTGAGTACCTACAGAACATTTTTGTAGATGGAACATCTACAACCATTATATTGTACAACCATTTATTCATCAAAAATCAACAAAAGTTGAATTTCAGTCCAGAAAGCTATACTGTAAGTCTTAGCTTCAATACCTGGTGTTGCCCCCTTTGCTAAAATAACAGCCAATCACATTCAAATATAAAATATTACAAATGTAACATTCTTTATTGGTTTGTTATCAGGTGGCTGCAGTCAGGGAGCAGTTATGGCACCAAACAAGTAATCAAAGGATGCCAGATTGAATTCCTACTTGGCAAGGGGAAACATGGTCATTTTCTCCATGAACATAGGATGTATATAATATCAAAAGTGCAGGCAGGATCACGATTCACAATATTATCACAATTCTTTTGCATGTTTGGTTTTATAGACAATATATAGTGTTACCGAACAGTTCAACAAAGCGAATTTCCCTGTTTGGAAAAAAATCCGTCTGGAATTAATGGTCAGACTCAGATATGGCTCTGAAGTTCGGCTAGAAATGACTTGCCGTGGCATTCAGAGGACAGATGTGAAATTGCAACATTAGCAAAATATTTGCATCTGGGCAACTCGTACCACATATCAACTAGAGGTGGGTATTGGCAAGTACCTTGCAAAACGATATATATCACGATACATGTTACAATTCAATACATCACAACTGAATCACGATACTTACTGAAATGCTAAAGAAAACCACAAATAATATTAGGCTATATACTTGAAAGGACAATCTTTAGCTAATCCCCATGGGCAACCCCTAATAAAAAAGAACCACTCAATTTGAAATGACTTAGAACTTCTAAATTTAACCCTTTAGACCCCAATAGAATTCTAGAATGCTGCTGCACATTTCAAACAGACATAGCACAAAAAACAAATTACAATTACAAGTTAACTTTGTTTCAAAGAGCACGTACTCCTCTTTAATTTGACAACACATTAATGTAACTTGGAATAATATATTTTGTTTTCGCCCATTAACAACCAATAGGAAGAACGAACGTCTAAGTTTGCATAAAACGATATATTGCGACGAGATTGAGCAGGCAGTCAAATTAGGGCCATACAGCTAATATGATCATAATAAAGTAAGCACAAGGCAAATCTCAAGCCATACGAGTTGTTATAAATGATAAGTCGAAGTATGTGGCGTACATCTTTTGGCAAATGCTCGACATGATCGCGATCAAGTGACAACGTCATTACTGCGAAGACAACACAGGATGCGAAGCACAACATTACTGTCTCTTGGCTAGCTAGTGAAAGAGCTTGTCGCTGCACAAACGAAACATTTGCGGGCAAACAACTTTATTTTAGTCTGACAGACGAAAAAACAGGACAATTAGTAGTCTAGTTAGCCATGGCATTTTCCATATTTGAATGAAATCGGAAGAAACGCGAGAAAACAATTAAGCAACTAGTCAGCTGGCTACACAGTTACTGCAACGATTTCAGCTCCACATCTGATGTGCTTGTCAATCAAGTTTATCACAACAGGGTGGCTGTTGTCATCTAAAAGATATTACCAACATTTCACAGCATAAAGTATGGAAAACACAAAACTTTTAGTCACAGTTTATTCTTACTCACCTCGACATCATCGCTTTCAAGGACGTTTCTCACCTCTTATCACCAAAGGACACAGAAACATTCTCTTCTAACCTAAAAAGTCGTGGCCGCTTTGGCGCTAGCATTTATAGTAAAGAAATTATAAAAACTATAAAAGTCAAGTGACAGCATACCCTTTTCTGGTGTCTTATTAATGACGACATCCATGGGAATACAGTAACAGGCTTTTATCAGGTAGATTTTGTGATATATACACAACTATTATTGTTAAAGAAACATGCGCGTTCAGCGACTGCTACAGTAATTTAAAAGACGTCTGTCGACAGCATAATAAATAAACATCGATTCTAGAGATCAGAATGTCGATACAATATTGTGAAAAAAAGAATCGGGTCGTGTGTTTTGGCTGCTTAGCGGTTGCTGAGGCTGAATGTCAACGTCCTCTCTGGTGTTTTCGTAAATTTGTAGTGTTGCTATCTGAAGCTTTGACTTTTTCTTTGCAAACTTTGCAAATTACAGTGGTTTGAGCCGCAATCGCTTTGCGAAAATCCAAAGTATTTCTATATTACTGAGGTAAATTTTTTTTTGGAACCAACTCTTGTTGTCAGCCATCCCTTTATGTTGTTAAATGAAAAGCAGCAGTACACCAAATACAAGGCACCACAACCCACTCTTTGCTGTTATTGGCTTATTTGTTTTTTACTGAATGCACAAATCAGACTCGAGGATTGGTTTAAAATTGGCCGGCAGGCGTTTGACAATAGGTAACCACATACAATACGGCATGCAGCCATACTGCGCCGTGTCATTTTAAAATCAACACAGAAAATTAAATTGAGACAAATATTTATCATTCAGTCAAAGCAGAACTGATTTGTTACATAGGCAAATTCTTTGGTTGAACATGTAATTTTGTCGTAGACTCAAAGATGGGAATTTGTCCAGCATTCAAGCTTTATGGTTGGTTTGTGGTTTTTCTGTTTTGTTTTCGCTTTACATAGCTTCTGGCATTGTTGCCAAACAACTCCACCTTTAACTCGTCTGTCCAAAGCATATTGTTCCAGCTGTTTTGGTCTTTACCAAGGTGTTGTCTGGCAAACATTAGTCATGTCTTGATATTCTTTTTTTAAAACAGAGGCTTCTTCCTTCCTGATGTCTCACAAAGGTCAAGTTTGTGCAGTCTTTCTCATGATTGACTCATGCAGTTTGACATTGGTTGTGGCAAGAGAGGCCTGTAGATCCCTTGATAAAGTTGTGCTCAAAAGTTTGCATACCCTTGGAGAATTGGTAATATGTGTACCATTTGTAAAGAAAACATGAGTGAGCAGGCAAAACAAAAAATGTCTTTTATTTCTTATGGGATTCACATTCAAATAACAGGTCATAACAGAATGGCACAATCATAAAACAAAGCATGGCAATGAAGAAAAAAATGAACTGACCCCTGTTCAAAAGTCTGCATACCCTTAGTTCTTAAAACTGTGTATTGCCCCCTTTAGCGTCAATGACAGCGTGTGGTCTTTTGTAATAGTTGTCTATGAGTCCCCAAATTCTTGCAGGTTGTATAGCTGCCCATTCGTCTTGGCAAGATGCCTCCAGGTCATGCAAAGTCTTTGGTCGTCTTGCATGAACTGCACATTTGAGATCTCCCCAGAGTGGCTCAATTATATTAAGGTCAGGAGACTGTGATGGCCACTCCAGCACCTTCACCTTTTCCTGCTGTAACCCCTGGAGGGTCAACTTGGCCTTGTGCTTAGGGTTATTGTCATGCTGGAAAGTCCAAGAGCATCCCATGCGCAGCTTTCGTGCAGAAGAATGCAAATTGTCTGCTAGTATTTTCTGATAACATGCTGCATTCATCTTGCCATCAGTTTTCACAAGATTCCCTGTGCCTTTAGAGCTCACGCAGGCTTCTTTCTCGCAACTCGACCATGCAGCTCATTTTTGTTCAAGTATCGTATTGTGCTCCTTGAAACAAACACACCGTCTTTTTCCAGAGCAGCCTGTATTTCTCCTGAGGTTACCTGTGGGTTTTTCTTTGTATCCCGAACAATTATTCTGGCAGTTTTGGCTGAAATCTTTCTTGGTCTACCTGACCTTGGCTTGGTATCAAGAGATCCCAGAATTTTCCACTTATTAATGAGTGATTGAACAGTACTGACTGGCAATTGCAAGGCTTTGGATATCTTTTTATATCCTTTTCCAGCTTTATAAAGTTCCATTACCTTGTTACGCGAGGTCTTTTGACAGTTCTTTTCTGCTCCCCATGGCTCAGTATCTAGCATGCTCAGTGCGTCCATATGAGAGTTAACAAACTCATTGACTATTTATTTACAGACACTAACTGCAATTTAAAAAGCCACAGGTGTGAGAAATTCACCTATAATTGCCATTTTCACCGGTGTGTGTCATCTTGTATGTCTGTAACAAGGCCAAACATTCAAGGGTATGTAAACTTTTGATCAGGGCCATTTGGGGGAATTCTGTTATCATTATGATTTAAAAAGGAGCCAAACAACTATGTAATAATAAATGGCTTCATATGATCACCATCCTTAAATAAAATAATTTTTTCTCATAATCAGTCATATTTTCAAAATCAATGCCAAAGTGGAAAAATTTCACAATTTCTGCCAGGGTATGCAAACTTATGAGCCCAACTGTATTAGCCTGGGGTTCTTTTAGATAACTATGAGCCTCTTTCGGTCAGCTCTTGGGCTAGTTTGGTGGGATGAACTGTCCTATTTTCATTTCTTTATGTGTAGATGATCAATAGTTTTATTTAAATTACCAAGACTTGACAAATAAAATGTATAGCGTAAATTGGTGAAAATGTCAGTTGTCGCATATTACTTGAATAATTTTCCGACAGAAACTCCACATGGCTACTGCGGTCTAAATACAATGTCTCTCCTACTTTTTTTTGTCATGATGACAAAGTTTAGATTGCTGGCTTCAAATATTACCAATGTGTTAGCTGATGGCTGACTGGGTGACTGTTGCTGAAACAGCAAGAGAAGAACTGCCGATGAGAAACCACACTGCAAAATGTAATCTGATATATTCTAATAGTTACTCTTCCTTTAAATAATACAATTAAATAAAGGTAGGGCCTCTTGTTGTGGCCTTGTATCCATCTATCAATGAGTTTGGTGACCTATGCCTTAGCCAGCCAGGGCACTGGGAGCTCTGCATGGCAAATCCCAGAGGGAAGGGAAGCAATAGCATTGGATAACTGAGGATACACACTCAATATGTGTCAGAGGCTGCAGGACACTTTGTAATGAGAGCAGTAGGGAGCAAAGGAGGCCGTAAGCTTTGCTGGAGGCTCCTCTGGAAGAGAGATGCAGGAAGAAAAGAGGGAGGGGAAATGAAGACTCTGTGCCGGGGACAAACTAACGTAAAGGGAGGAGACAGATGGACAGGCCCCAAACCCGCAGTGCTAGCTGGAAGTATAGTAGGAGAAGGGGGGATCTGCAGTAGAGAGGAAAAGAAAGGCAAACTTATTAGGGACAATACCGGGGTTGACTTGGAAAATCGTGGCTCTGTTGCTTGTTTGTTTTTCAGGTATTTAAATGCCTTTGCATTATGGCGTTGTTTGTTTTCTGAGAACCATAAGTAAGTTATGTTGAAAGGATAGGATAAAATAAGACATTTACAGCAAGGGTCCTACTTTTGCTTTCCTGCCAATAAACTGTCGCTGTGTCTTTATGAGGGAAAGACTTAGAGCAGTGGCATTGTGGTTCTCATCTTTGAAAACGAGGGTTTCTGTGCACACCCGTCCCAGTGACTGGTTCCCTCCTCCCCGATTTAATTATAACTCATCCATCTGAATGAATAAAGTGACTATTAACCGATTGGCGGAGGATCAGCGGGGAGTTGTGTGCGAGATCCACTGTGATTTTGAAAGGGAATTAAGTCCCGCTGGAAGCATTGGCAGGCACAATCGCTCCCCCTTATTTGGGTGGCTTCCACTCGCTGGGGAGTTATCTCCATGGTGGTTCAAGCCACAGTTAATGCAAACACAATGCCGGCCCTGTCGTTTGGGCCTTTGTGGGAGCCTGATAGGATATTGTTGTGTTTCGAATGGGACTGAATAATAAAATGGTAATGTAATGTCTGCCTATTGCACTCACCCGTCTCTCATATCAGGGACTCCTAGTAGTAAATCTACCTCTGTTACCTGGTATGTATGCTTATAAATCTATGGATAGTGATGTGGACACTTGGTGATCAGCTGCATGCTATGATATGTTGATAGAAACTATGACTGTATTGTTCTACTATTTACTTCTATCCCCAGTAAACGTTGCTGACATTCTTAGACTATAACATATTATGTTCTCATAGGGCTGTTTGTATGGGACCTAATACACTCTGTTTTGGTTGTGTTTGGCTAAGTTGAGAATTGCGGCTCAGTCTCTTGCTGGGGCATTGCAGCACTGAGGCAGTGGGAGTTTCGTAGGGCTCTGCCGAGGCACTGGGAGGTTTGTAGGGCTCTGCCGCAGCACTAGGAGGTTCGTAGGGTTCTGCCGGGGCACTGGGAGGTTCGTAGGGCTCTGCAGAGGCACTGGGAGGTTCGTAGGGCTCTGCCAGAGTGCTGGGCGGCTCGCCAGGCTTTGCCAGGACGTTGGCCGTCTCATCATTGGATCCTGTCCTTGCTGATGCGCTGCTGCTAGACGCAGAGCTACGACAGTCGGCACTGTCTTCTTGAAGGCCATGAACAATGTCCTCATGCCCTGCTGGCGGGAGAAAGGAGACACCACAAGACACAGGGTAATGGGGAGAGACACATGGTAGTAATGGGGAGAGACACAGGGTAACAGGGAGAGACATATGGTAGTAATGGGGAGAGACACAGGGCTGTAACAGGGAGAGACACAGGGTAACAGGGAAAGACACAGGGTAACGGGGAGAGACACATGGTAGTAATGGGGAGAGACACAGGGTAACGGGGAGAGACACATGGTAGTAATGGGGAGAGACACAGGGTAATGGGGAGAGACACAGGGTAACGGGGAGAGACACATGGTAGTAATGGGGAGAGACACAGGGTAATGGGGAGAGACACAGGGTAACGGGGGGAGACACATGTAACGGGGAAAGACACAGGGTAATGGGGAGAGACACAGGGCTGTAACGGGGAAAGACACAGGGCTGTAATGGGGAGAGATACAAGGTAACGGGGAGAGACACAGGGCTGTAACAGGGAGAGACACAGGGCTGTAACAGGGAGAGACACAGGGCTGTAATGGGGAGAGACACAGGGCTGTAACGGGGAGAGACACAGGGCTGTAACGGGGAGAGACACAGGGTAACCGGAAGAGACACATGTAACAGGGAAAGACACAGGGTAACAGGAAGAGACACAGGGTAACGGGGAAAGACACAAGGTAACAGGGAGAGACACAGGGCTGTAACGGAGAAAGACACAGGGCTGTAACAGGGAGAGACACAGGGTAACGGGGAGAGACACAGGGCTGTAATGGGGAGAGACACAGGGTAACGGGAGAGACACATGGTAACAGGAGAGACACAGGGCTGTAATGAAGAAAGACACAGGGCTGTAATGGGGAGAGACACAGGGAAACAGGGAGAGACACATGGTAACGGGGAGAGACACAGGGCTGTAATGAGGAAAGACACAGCTGTAACGGGGAGAGAAACAGGGCTGTAATGGGGAGAGACACAGGGTAACGGGAGAGACACATGGTAACGGGGAGAGACACAGGGCTGTAATGAGGAAAGACACAGGGCTGTAATGGGGAGAGACACAGGGAAACGGGGAGAGACACATGGTAACGGGGAGAGACACAGGGCTGTAATGAGGAAAGACACAGCTGTAACGGGGAGAGACACAGGGCTGTAACAGGGAGAGACACAGTGCTGTAATGGGGAGAGACAGGGCTGTAACATGGAGAGACACAGGGCTGTAACAGGGAGAGACACAGGGTATGGGCATTGGTGAGTTATACTGTATAGTGCATTTGGAAAGTATTCAGACCCCTTCACTTTTTCTACATTTTGTTATGTTACAGCCATATTCTAAAATGTAATTAATTAAATTGATATTTTTCCTCATCAAAATACAAGCTTGGCACAACTGTATTTGTGGGGTTTCTCCAACTCTGCACATCCTCTGTAGTTCTGTCAGGTTGGATGGGGAACGGTGCTGCACAGCCATTTTCAGGTCTCTCCAGAGGTGTTTTATCGGGTTCAAGTCTGGGCTCTGACTGGGCCACTCAAGGACATTCACAGACTTGTCCCAAAGCCGATCCTGTGTTGTCTTGGCTGTATTCTTAGGGTCATTGCTCTGTTAGAAAGGTGAACCTTCATCCCAGTCTGAGGTCCTGAGTCCTCTGGAGCAGAATTTTATGTGTCTGTCTGTAATTTGCTTCATTCATCTTTCCCTCAATCCTGACTCTCCCAGTCCCTGCTGCTGAAAAACATCCCCACAAAGCTGCCACTACTATGCTACACTTTAGGGATGGTATTGGCCAGGTGATTAGCACTGCCTAGTTTCCTCCAGATGTGACGCTTAGTATTCAGGCCAAACAGTTCAATCTTGGTTTCATCACTCTGGAGAATCTTGTTTCTCATGGTTTGAGAGTCCTTTAAAGTGCTTTTGGCAAACTTGATTCAAGTTGTCATGTGCCTGATTGTGAGATGTGGCTTCGCCTGGCCACTCTACCATAAAGACCTGATTAGTGGTGTGCTGCAGAGATGTTTTTTTTCTTCTGGAAGGTTCTCCCATCTCCACACAGGAACTCTGGAACTCTGTCAGAGTGACCATTGTATTCTTGGTCACCTCCCTGACCAAGGCCCTTCTCCCTGATTGCTCAGTTTGGCCAGCGGCCAGCTCTAAGATGAATGTTGGTAGTTCCAAACTTCTTCCATTTGAGAATGATGGAGGCCACTGTGTTCTTGGGGGCCTTCAATGCTACAGATATTTTTGTACCCTTCCCCAGATCTGTGCTTTGACATGTATCATAGCTCTGTATTCCTTCGATCTCATGGCTTGGTTTTTGCTTTTTCATGCACTCTCACCTGTGGGACCTTATATAGACAGGTTTGTGCCTTTCCAAATCATGTCTAATCAATTGAATTTATCAAATGTTGTAGAAAAGTTATAGAAACATCAAGGATGATCAGTGGAAACAGGATGCACCTGATCTTACTTTCAAGTGTCATAGGAAAGGGTCTGAATACGTACATCATTGCGATCAGTCTTTTTTATGTCTTCATAAATTCACATAAAATATTGAAAAACCTGGTTTTGCTTTGTCATTATTGGGTGTGGTGTGTACATTGATGAATGGAAAAAGAACAATGTAATCAATTATAAAACTAAGGCTGTAGTGAATTAAAATTGAAGAAATGAAGGGGTCTGGAAACTTTCTGAATCCTCATTGTGTATGTGTATATACACGCATATCTGTTCATTTTATTCTTTGAAAACTGAAAGTAGTAATGACTTGTTTCACTTGTGGTATAAATATAAGGTGATTTTTGCATTTCAAGCATTTTCATTGAACCCAAACAAATACAATATGTTTTACCAAAAAAATACTTGATGTGTGTTTGTATAAACATTCTGAAATAGAAGTGAAAGACACAAACATATGGAAAAAAAGAGAATTAAAGGAAAACACAGAAGTCTCCATTTCCCTCTTCCCCCAGTTAAAGCATTTGAGTTAAGTGACTACATCAGATCACAGGCAGTGGGAATAACCTGTGGTGTCCTCTTGATAACTGTATGAATTGGACCATTCCCGCCCTGTCAGGCATTGAAATGTAACAAGTACTTAGTGGCAGGAGAAAATGTATGGAGAAAAAATACCAAATCATTTTCTTTAGAAACAAACTAAGTACAGATACTCCACAAAACTACGTAGCAACTCAATATGGCAGTTGGTACAGGGTCTTCAAATATATGACTGACATAGAAATTATGTAGCTAAGATACAGTCATTTGGCTCTACTGGCTGAACATAAATACTTGAGTGAAACATCCTTTTTTATTAGTCTTTGTTTAAGTGAAAAGCAGTTGTAATATAGTTACATGCTCACTTGCTCATCACCCCTTGGCCCTGCAGGCCATGTAGTGTGTATAACACCGCCTGCCTGGCCCGCCTTGTTGTGTCTGTGTTGCTTAAAGGGGGTGTCTGTCTGTTCTATCATTGTTGACCGTGTCTACTTTGTAGGCCGGTCAAATCATTGTTTCATCAACCTTGATGAATGGTCCTGAAGAATCTCACCTTTTAGGTGCTGCTATACAGTGCTGCTTGTCTGAGTTTTTTTATAGTTAGGCTTGCTTGGATAAAAATTTAATGACATCTACTGTAATTTTCATGTACGACCAGCCATTCTAATAATATCTTAAAATGTTTTGGTAAGAGTAGCCTCTTCAAAGTGCTCCATCCCTTCTTAACTGAGACCCTAGACAGGTCAGTGTCAGTCTCCTATTCCTCAACTGGGATATGCTCAAAACACAAAAATAAAAGCAGTTCCAATTGGATGCTAAATCTTTCCTGAACTGTTTAAGGCTTAGTTACCTTAATAAACTTCAGTAAACTTAAAGCCCTCACCCAAGTATTTGGACAGGGTAACTGTTATTGATATCCTCATCAAGAACTTAATTGATCAGTAGCATTGCTTGTCTGCATCATCACCTCTTTTAAATGCCCTCCTGTTATTAGTGTCAAACGTCAGTTAAAACACCTTAGTGAGCAGGCCTTCTTACATGATTTGGCTTCTGTACATTGGTCCAGAATCAACCTTGTTCCCTCTGTTGAGGATGCCAAATCTTAACATTATATACTACATTACATAAACATGCATTACTCAAAATCTGTTCCAAAAATCGCTACATCCACTAGTTTAGCTCTGAATTGTCTGAGCTAGTCCAGTGGGAATATCTGCTGTGTTGCATAGCTACAGCCTCCGGAAACCTCTCTGATAGGCAATTCTTCAGGAAATCAAAGAGTCAGTGCACACAGGCATTTATGAAAACAAAGGCAGGATGTACTTGCAGCAATTTGTTACCAGTGGTTTGGATCCTTAACAGTTCTGGTTCACCATACTATGTATGGAGTAAATATATCATCTCTACTTATAGTATTCATCTGAGAACATAGTCACTACTGACAAATCTACAGTTGTTGTGTTCAACTGTCACCTTTTCAGGGTTGGTCATTTGAATCTGCCATGTGTTCTCCTGCTGCCAGCACTGCTCAGAACACCCCTTGTTTTTCCTTTCAAACCGTACTGGTAAATAAGTTAAAGAAGGAATTATTTTTATTGTTTAAGAAGGGGTGAGATGCTAGACTCTGTTAGTACAGACTGTTATATCTTAATCCTGCCCTGCTTGTTTACAATTGCCTGGTCAAGAAATATTTAAACCAACATCTTGAGTCCCACAGTGTACTATATTAGTCAGGCTTCAGAGTTGGACATGGGTGTAATTCAGCATCTCTGCAGGTCCTAAACAACAAATTACTCTGTGTTTGTTGATTTGACTAAAGCCTTTGACCCTGTCAACAACCAAATCCTAATTAATAGACTCATCAACCTAAGGTTCTCGGAGGACTGTCTCGCCTGGTATGTTTCAAATCTGAGAACCTGCTGTTTATATCTCTGACTGTATCTACAGTATTAGTGTTTCTCAAGGTTCAATTATTGGGGCCATTCTATGTATAATAACATTGTGCATGCTTCCAGTAACTCCCTCATTCACCGTGTAGTACTCTCAATGTATGTTTTGTTACAATTGGTCTCATCTAAATAAGTTAAGAACAAGAGGACCTACGTGTCTAGATTCTCTCTGTGTGTCACACTATGACACTATGCTGAATACAACTGGTAGTTCACAGAATACTGCTGTCTGTAAACTACAACATATTGTAGCTTTAATAATATCCAACATTATTTTGACCTTTATTAATTTCTTAACCCCCACCCCCCCAAAAAAGTATACTTTATACCATGAATGGATCTGAATTTCATCTGACAGAAATACCTTGATATACAGTTCAGTCTATATGTATTTGGACAGTGACACAAGATTTGTTGCTTTGGCTCTGTACTCCAACACTTCTGAAACAATACGCAGACAGTGAGGGTTAAAGCACAGACTGTCAGCTTCAATATTATTTTCATACATATTTTGGATGATCTGTTTAAAAATAACAAGTGTGTGCAGTCACCCATTTAAGGGTACCATGGACTCACAGCTTTCTCTTATAATGCAGGTGTGTATGTTTGCATCATTAGTACATGCACAAGAGAGTCAACTAGTCGGGATTCTAGACTTTGTATTTGGAGTCTGTTACTGGTGTCTCCTAACACAAGGACAACAGAAGGGTCACTGCAAGTCAATCTAGCCAGAACATTAGGCAAAACAAAGTATATTATGGAGAGATGAAACAAATATTAACATGTACCAGAAAGAAAAAAATGCACTGGCATCCCAGTTTGTTTTTGAAATAAGAAGGGATGGAAGGGATGTTGTGTTTTGGGCATGTATAGCTGCCACCAGAATTGGTTCACCTTTCTAAATTGAAGTTGTAACTGTTAACATCAAGAGTAGAATATATTCTGAAGTGTACAGAATCCTTTTTTTCTGCTTAGTTACAACATTCATTGAATGGCACATCCCCTTGAAGCAGGACAATGACCCCCAAAAATACTGCTTAAGGAACCAAGGAGGTTTTCGGGGCCAAAAATAGGAATGTTTTTATCTGGCCAAGTCAATCACCCAACCTGAATCCAATTGAGCAAGGGTTTTATTGCTGAAGACTAGACTGAATGCAAAAATGCCCCGAAACAAAAATTATGAAGGCTGCATTACAGGCTTGGCTAAGCATCACCAGGAAAGATACCCAGTGTGTGGTAATGTCAATGGGTTGCAGACTTCAGGCACTGTTCGAATGAAAATAGCTATAAGCAACTATTGAAATATGACAAATTTATTTAAGATTCTTTATTTGCTCAATTACTTTTGCTTTCCTAAAATGTGCGCTTGAGCCTAGCACTTTAGCCTGGCACTGTGCACTTTAGCCTAACACTTCAGTAATTTATTAATTGATCATTAAAAAAATGGATCATAAGAAAACCCTTTTGCAATAAAGTTAGCACCACCTAAAACTGTTGTGCTGATTAAAGAAGCAGTAAATTGGCTTCAGCATCAGCGTTGTGCGTTTGATTACAGGCTCAAAATGGCCAGAAACAACAAACTTACTTCTGAAACTCATGGGTCTATTCTTGTTCTAAGAAATGAAGGCTATTCCATGTGAGAAATTGCCAAGAAACTGAAGATCTTGTACAACGATGTGTAGTATTCCCCTCACAGAACAGTGCAAATTGTCTCTAACCAGAATAGAAAGAGGAGTGGGAAGCCCCGGTGCAGAAATGAGCAAGAGAATAGATACATTAGAGTGTCTAGTTTGAGAAACAGACACCCAGCTGGTAGCTTCATTAAATAGTACCCCCAAAACACCAGTCTTAACGTCAACTGTGAAGGGGCAACTCCAGGATGCTGGCCTTCTCAGCCAGGAAATATTATTATGGCACATCCATGTTGAAGGAGAACATATTCCACAGCCAACAACGATGACTTACTTTAATGCAGACAAGGCAACCGTGTCCAACATTAACATTTTTAGCCACATCCCTTTGCATTTCATCTCCATGAAAGCAGCACTGTGGATATGGTGATTTAAAAGAGGATTATTTAAAACCAGGTCCACAGACTGGTGCCGGTCTCTGGAGATATTCTTGACATTGATTGCATTCACGCTTCCTTCATATAACCAGAGTTACGCGAGTATCCACCTGTGATTTCTGCTAATTAGCAGTTGGTATATGTGATCGCTTTATATTTCACTCCTACAATTATTATTTGGTTCATCTGCTTTATTTTATGGGTTTTGTTATTTAGGTGTTTATTATAGTTATCATTATTAGACTGAACCTGACTGGCTTGGATCCGGGTTGGCTTGTGTTTTGAAATTGTATTTGGGACAGGCTGTGTTAGGGCTTGCTGCCCAGTAGAAGAAAAAAGGAATCTGTGTGACTGGCACACATTGTCTCTCTCTTCTTTTTTGTCAGCTGCAGTAGCAGGCAGAGGCTGCAGATAGTTTGTAATGTGCTGTCCATGGCGCTAAAGCTGCTATACAGTTAGGTCCAGAAATAATTGGACACTGACACAAGTTTTGTTATTTTGTCTGTTTGCCAAACTATATTCAAGTTACAGTTAAGTAATGAATATGGGCTTAAAGTGCAGTCTCTCAGCTTTAATTTGAGGTTATTCACATCCAAACTGGAGGAAGGGATTAGGAATTACAAATCTTTAATATGTAGCCCCCTCATTTTCAAGGGACCAAAAGTAATTGGACAATTGACTCAAAAGCTGTTTCATGGACAGGCGTGGGCTATTCCTTCATTATTTCTTCATCAATTAAGCAGGTGAAAGGTCTGGAGTTCATTCCCAGTGTGGCATACACATTTGGAACGCTGTGAACCCCCAACATGCAGTCAAATTGTTCTCAATGCAAGTGAAACAGGCCATCCTTAGGCTGCAAAAAAAAAATTATCAGAGAGATAGCAGGACCATTAGGAGTGGCCAAATCAACACTGTGGTACATTCTGAGCAAAAAGGACACTGGTGAGCTCTGCAACACGAAAAGGCCTGAATGTCCACGGAAGACAACATTGGTGGATGATCGTAGAATCCTTTCCATGGTAAAGAAAGACCACTTCACAACATCCAGCCAAGTGAAGAACACTCTCCAGGAGGTAGGCACATCATTATCAAAGTTTACTATAAAGAGAAGACTTCATCAGAGCAAATACAGAAGGTTCACCACAAGGTGCAAACCATTCATAAGCCTCAAGTATAGAAAGGCCAGATTAGACATTGCCAAAAAACAAAGCCAGCCCAGTTCTGGAGCAGCATTCTTTGGACAGATGAAACCAAGATCAACCTGTACCAGAATGATGGGAAGAAAGACGCATGAAGAAGGCTTGGAACGGCTCATGATCCTGAAGCATACCACATCATCTGTAAAACACGGTGGAGGCATTGTGATGGCATGGGCATGCATGGTTTCCAATGGCACTGGGTCACTAGTGTTTATTGATGATGTGACAGAAGCTGAAAGTATATATATATGTGCTGTACACCACTCCAGCCGACGCTTGGCATTGCACATGTTGATGTGAGGCTTGCGTTCAGCTGCTTGGCCATGGAAACCCATTCCATGAAGCTCCCGACACACAGTTCTTGTTCTGATGTTGTTTCCAGGGGCAGTTTGGAACTCTGTGGTGAGTGATGCAACAGATGACAGATGATTTTTATACACTACGCACTTCAGCACTTGGCCACGCTCTGTGAGTTTGTGTGGTCTACCACTTCGTGGCTGGGCTGTTGTTGCTCCTAGATGCTTTCACTTCACAATTATAGCACTTACATTTGACCGGGGCAGACCTAGTAGGGCAGAAATTTCACAAACTGACTTGTGGCAAAGGTAGCATCCTATGACATTGCCACGTTTAAAGTCACTAAGCTCTTTAGTATGACCCATTGTACTGCCAATGTTTGTCTATAGAGATTTCATGGCTATGTGCTGGATTTTATGCGCCTCTGAGCATTAGGTGTGGCTGGAACACCTGAACTCAATAATTACTAGGGGTGTCCACATACTTTTGGCCATACAGTGTATATATATAAATTTGCTAAATGTGCCATGCCCTTCCCACGTGACGCATATATAGTCAACTCAAAAAGTATTGTTACCCTTCATGAATTAAGCAAAAGTAAATGTAAAAGGTAAAAATCACAAACACTGAGTCATATTCTGGCCTCAAACATACAGGGAGCTGTACACTTTTATTTCAACACAATCATTTGTCAAACACAAAACATTTTATAGAGTAGTAAAACAAAATTCTGCAAAACGTGGTTTCAAAAGTATTGGCACCCTTTAAATTAATATTTTGTGAAGCTTCAGCTGGAGTGGATAAAAACTCTGAGCCTCTTCCTGTAGTCTGACAAGGTTGTCTGTAGTCTGACAAGGTTGGCGCACACAGATCTAGGACCAATCTTCCATACAGCACATTTTGAGATCCTTGACAGTCTTAATTTTGCGCTTGTGGACTGCCCTCTTTGACTCAGACTACTGTTTTTTAATTGGATTCATGTCCGGATACTGAGATGACCGCTGTAATGGTCATCTCAGTATCATACATTTTGTGGTCCCGCAACAATATCTGTGTTGATTTTGACGTATGTCTGGAGTCAGTTGAAAGGTCCATCAACAGCCAAGTCTCAGTCCCCTGGCAGAGGCAACCCGGTTTTCAGCTAAAATTACCTGGTACGTATTGGAATTCATTGTTCATTGATTACAAGATCCCCTGGACTACTCGTAGCAAAACAGCAATAATCCACCATCATTTAATGTGGATGTCAGGTGATTTTCCGTATGCAGTCCAGTTTTGTCGCCAAACAATGTTGATGATGTGCATGGCCAAAAAGTTAAAGTTTTGTCTTATCTGATCACAACACATTGCAATTGTAGTCCAATATGCTTGGCAAAGTTAAGGCACTTCAATTTGTGGGTTGGGATCAGTAAGGGTTTCTTATATGCAACTCTTTCGAAGAGCTTGCTGACATGGATGTGGCTAAAACAGATGATTTTGAGGCTTACCCCAAATTCCACTAGTATGTGCAGTTCTGAAACAGTGATCCTTGGTTTCTTCTTTGCCTCCCTCACCATACCCTATATGGGGGCAATATGCTGATGGGTCCTCTTCTTAGCAAATTTGCTTGCTTAGTTGCAACCACAACCCCCTAACCCAGACTTCTGAAACTTTTTGGTAATTCTCCTAACTGCGCTTAGTTGTATTTTCAACTATTTATGTCATTTTTATATCCTTCACCTTGTCTGTGTAGATCAAAAACCCATCTTATTTTAGATGACAGCTCTATTGGTTTTTAGTATTATTTTAACTGTGGAATTTGTGAAATGGCTGTACTGTGGTTCCATGAGGCAGTTGGAGTTCACGGAATCAAACGTCTAAAGACATGCAACAGAAGCAGCAGTATAATTTCTGAAGTTTGCAAACATTTCAAAAAATAAGTTGTCTGTTCTGAGAGTTCGATAAAAATAAATGGATGCTTGAAGACTTTGAGTACTATCTAAGAAATGAGACATTTGACAATGTAAATATGTAATTGACATAAGAATTTAATTCATGGTTCTACTTCAAATCCTTAGTGCCAAATCAGTTATTTGACAAATAGTCATTATTAGTAGTAAGCTACAGTTGCAACAGTGGATTTCAAATTAGAAGGTGAATGTTTACCAATTTCCCACTGGTGGTCAAGTTGACCTGTATGACAAATGCGATTGGATAGTGGCAAAATGCGAGTGGATACCGTTCAAACTGCCTAAAAGGGTGATTCATTATTTTGTTACCAGATATTATCTCAGCCCTAGCATCATGGCTAGCTGCCCCAGTTTGGCCCCTAACAAATAGCTAACAGCTAGCCTTTCCATAGCAATCTTTGACAGTAGTTTGACTAAAAAGTATTTAGAATGTAAGCCTATTGCATGAGAGCACATTCATTACTTTTTACACCATGACACGACACATCTGTTTTGGTGAATAGGCTATATATTATGTAGATAAAATAGGCTGTAATATTCTACCTTGTAACGTTTTCAAAAGGCCTCTGAAAGCAAAAGTACTGGTATTCTACATTAATTATTAGGTTGACACGGCTATAAGCCTAATATATACATGGTGTTCAGTTCCTTGTTGCACTTGACTACAGAAAGCAATAAGCCTATTGAGTTGACGTGGATATGTTTGCTTCTTATTTTGTGGACTGGTGTCAACCTGATCTTACATGAGTGATGTTAATTTGTTTTCTGTCTGTTTATTCTGAGGACTAAGGTGTATGGTTGTTTGTTCATTGTTCTGACTTCATCACATACTGCCTTGTATATAAATATGTGGGCTTTATAATCTGCGTAGGCTACTGAATACCATACTGACAATTGATATTGAAACAGTAATAATTTAAAATACCAGCTAATTTTGAATTCTTATTAACTGTACAATTCTAGATAATATGGGGGATCTTTAAATATTTTTAACACCTCAACCTGGCGAAATCCTTGCTCCTTGCCTGTTGTTTGAGAAATGTTGTTATCTCAAAATGCCAGAGGGCAACGCAAAATTATAATCAGTCACAGAAATGGATGCACCTGCAGACAATTTGGAAGGCAGCTTGAATTCAGGATGAATATAATCACTTGGGAAATTAGCCCTGCTTAAGTAAATGGGATAAGGGCTGTTGGAGCATCTTGTAATATTTTTATCCCGTCAGTGTCAGACTTGTTAGGTGTTTGAGAAGAAAACGGGTCTTATCATCCAGTGCACCCCCCTTCCCATCAGGGATTTGTTTTCTGGACATACCACTGAATTTGGCTAAATGTATATTTTCTGTGAGTTTGCAGGTTTTTCATGTTATTGGATGAGCATACTATTAAAATCAATGTAATTTTATTAACACTCTTAGTAGAAGGATTAATGCTCTTAGTAGAAGGATTCTTGGATTTGATAAATTTCAAAGGGTCCAATGCTGCACTGGCAACAATTGAGTTGATAATAGAGTAAATCTATAGGATATCTAAATAAATAGCAAATGTGTAGTTTGTCTGTGTTCTCTTCTATTTAGTTTTTACTACATGAGATCACTTTATATGTGTTTGTATTTATTTAATATTATCCAACCCTTTATAAAATCCCTATTTAGTTTCCTTCACTAATAGCTGAAAACCATCCCATGTAACCATGCCAGGGTCAGCTTCAGCGTTTGAGTGCCATCTAGTGTTAAACCTCTGTTTGAAAGGTCTTCACAGTTCTAAACAGCTTCTTTTGCCAGGGACATTTTTTCAAAAAGTTATCTGACTGTATTACTTGAAACAGATTGGACAAAATGTTGGAATTCATTTTATTTTTTAAAGGCATATGGATTTGGTTGTTTTTTTACTTTTTGTTAAATGTAATGAGTGGGATGGCTTTGATCCCCACAATGTCCCCGGTATTGTAATAGCATAGTATTCAATACTGTGGATATGAACGGCTTACACACCTTTTGTGAAAATGCAGCTGTTGTATGTGAAGGCTAAAATCAAGATAAATCATGTCAGACCTAATCCACCATTAATAAACACTTGTACCAAGAATATTTAAGTGAAAAACAAATGGATCATTTCTTGGAAAAAACATCTAAAAAAAGGTTGAATAAGTGTGCACACTACTCAACGAAGCAGCTTTTGCTTGGATTACAGCAGTCAATCTGTTTGGATAGGTACCTATGAAGCAAGCATACCTGGATTTTTTTGCAATTTTATCCCACTATTTTTGGCAGAAGCTAAGTCAAATTGAGAGGGGGCTCTGACTTGGACATTCCACGACATTGTGCTTCCTTTTTTCAAGCCATTCCTTTTTTGATTTGGCTCTGTGCCAGGGATCTTTTTTGTGTTGAAAGGTAAAATTCATCTTTAACTTCAGCTTTCACACAGAGGGCAGCAGGGTTTGTGCAAAA
This sequence comes from Esox masquinongy, assembly GCA_016801175.1. Taxonomy (NCBI): domain Eukaryota; kingdom Metazoa; phylum Chordata; class Actinopteri; order Esociformes; family Esocidae; genus Esox; species Esox masquinongy. The sequence continues at coordinate 38,003 of JACXGI010000734.1, read as the reverse complement.
ATATCTTGACATTGTCCCCTATATCCTGACCAGAGCACATGTCCTGACAGAAGAGAAGCAGCCTCATAGCATGAAGCTGCTGCCACCATGCTTTTGTATTTTGGGTGATGAGCTGTTCTGCGCCAATAGTTCATTTGGAATTAAGGCCAATAAGTTATTATCAGAAAATAACTTGTTTTCCCACATGGTTTAGGAAAATGTGATGTGACTTTTTGCAAAATGTATTCAGGATTACATTTTATTTTTATTCAGCTTCTGTATCATCCCACCCTACCCCGCAGCTCAAATTTGTGAACAATTGTAGAATGCAGGATGTGCCCAGCTCCTTCCAGAAATTCCTGCAGCTCCTTTAAGGCTGCCATTGGCCTCTTGGTCATTTCCCCAATGACCTTCTCCTTGACCTGTCATAAATTTTAAGAGGTGCCTCCTGATTTTTACAATGTCCTAGTGGTGCCGTCTTGTCTTCAGTTCTTAATGATGGTCTTCACAGTATTCCATGATAAATGTAATACTTTCAAAATCTGTACATTTGTACAAAATCTGTACATCAATAACATATTGTTAGGTCACTGTCAACCATCTCTGTAGTATGCAACCAAGAGACCTACTTAGGATATTCTAGGAACAGCTGATTTTCTTTACTTCTAATTAGGATCTCTTCAGTTCATGTCAGGTGACATCAAATTAAACGTTTACATAAACAAAAGATGCATTTTCAATAAGGGTGTGTAGACTTTTTATAGGCACTGTACTATACAAAATTCATTCAAATCTGTTACGACGGCCACCTTGTTTAAACGTGTACTTTAGTTTAAAGGTAAGCTATATTCAATCTTATTTTTTGTTAAGTATTATGGATGCCTCCAGTCTCTGTTGTATCTTTGGTGTTTTTTGTAGATAAAGTTGCTAAATGGTTAATTAGGGACTTTTCAGAACTGGTCACAGGTAAGATAGCAGACATTTTATGCGATCATAAGAAGGTTCTTATCTATTCTAATATTTTACATTTTTCTATCTAGTGTTCTGCAGCTGAAAAATCTACTGCCAAAGAAAGAAATGTAAACAGTATATTAAATAAGTATTGGCTACTACACTTGTTATAGAGAATCACACCTCATCATTGGTTCCTTAAAATAACTACTTTGTGTAAATGAAACAAACACATTTTGCACTGAAATTGGAGTAGAGTTTTTTGTTAACTTATGGAAGGAAAATGGGTTTATTGTATCATCTGTGCAATGTCATTACCATGCATAATGCTGTTTATTATTTAAATAAATTAATTAATTTATCCCCAAAGGGGAATTATGGTCATCAACACCATGTTGATGTACCCTACAGGGTATAACACAATAAACAGTTAAAACCGAAAACTGCTTATATTGCTATAATACATTTCCTTAATCAGTACACTACAAAACAAAAGCATCATAGTACACTGGGTCAAAGAACAATGTAAGCTGAGGGGAATGGTCTTCTTAATTCATTAAAATGCCTAAAAGCTACTGACATAAAATACCAAATGTCTCAGTGGTGCATCTTGGTTAAATAAATTTACCACTGATATGCTGTTGCATAAACACACAACACAAATTCAAGGGAGTGAAAGTCCAATTATGGCCTGCACCCTCATCTTCTCCACCATGTTCTCAAGAGGAGTAAACTCAGACCCAATGTGGAGTCAGCTTTTCTCACCAGCTTGTTACAGTTTTTCCTGATTGTTTTAACACATTTGTCCAATGAGAATTCATTTGAGAAGACAATTAACTCACAGGCTAAACTAAAACATGAGTTGCTAAAATGGAACATTTTATTTACAATATGACAAAAAATCAACTACTTGCATCTCATCTCTACCTGTTATGTCATTAGAAGTTATTTCAATCAATCATCACATAGTGGCCCCAAAAATATTAAATGTAACTTTCAATATACTCAAATGTGGTTAACCTCTTTAATATGTATGTGCCATTTGTTGATACTATAATTACAGTATGTACCATAGAAGGCAAATAAACATACTATCACAGCATAGGCTCATTCTATTTCCCTAAAATTCTACTGTTCCAAATATGACCAATGCAGAAAGAATGCCCTCAAGCATGAATATCCAGAAACTAAATGCTCTATTTAAAAATGTTCCTTTTTGTCCATAACAAAATCAATCATGCTGTATACAAATAAAATACACCAACCTAACAAATCAATGTCAAAAATGTATTATAAAAATTCTGTATTATCTACAGTACTGTATACAGTAGAGTAATGTTAAAATACAAGTGAGGCATAGCATTGTGCCTTATCTACAGTATTTTTTTAAATGTATACTATTGATGCCACAGTTCTTCTACATACATTGGTCTAGACCCACTGATCTGCCTCACTCATGGAAGGCCATGATGGACAACATGGTCAGGAATTGTGGCATGAATGTGATCTGAAACAATGTTTAACATTTACATTTTAATACATTAGCAGATGCTCTTATCCAGAACAACCTATAGTGTGTGCATAAATTTTAAGAAGCTAGGTGGGACAACCACATAACCCAGTAGTACTAAGTACACTTTAACCAATGATTTAGTTATGGGCAAGAATCTGTGCCGGAAAGACAATAAAAATTATAAACATAGCAAGTGTTAGTTCATCAAGACAATGTAGGGGCAGCTGTATTGTAATGTATATATATTTTATGTAGGTTTTCAGATTTTAACACAGAAACTCTGCTATCCTAGCATCAACATGAAGTTAGTTTCACCACTGGGGCACAAGGACAGTGAATAGTTTTGACTGAGCAGACTGGGACCCAAGAGTGTCAGAACAAAGAGCCCAGGTCGGGAAGTAGAGTTTAAGCATTTGCCTAAAGGTTGACAATCATCCCAGTTGACCAACCCTGTGTCCCCCATCCAACTGGAAAGAAACTTAGCCTGACTACACAAACCCATGGAGTAAGACCTTACTTCACACAGGAAGTGGCAATGGTACTAATACAAATATTGGTCATGTCTGGATCTCACAAATGCAAGATTCAACTGGAAGTTGTGGTGTAGCATGCAAGATTCCTAAGGCCCCAGAACTAGCCATTGTCCACATGTCGATGTAAGTGAAAATCTCTGGACCATGTCAGATACAGGATGACTGAGGAATTGACAAATGGATTGCCAAATTACCAATTTTTTGATGCACTAATGTATTTTTATTGCAAAGTCTGTGGTGCTGCTTGCGGCCCTTGGTGGGCTATAGTGCGGCCCATAATTTCCCCCCATTATTTTGTCTTGTGGTGGCCCAAACTGATTTCAGATGGAACAACAGGATCCCAGTCGGAAAATTTGATGAAAATACTTTTTTACATGATTTACGGCACTGAGTTATGGGTCTTCTCTTGAGAGTTGTGTTTACCGTTTTGTAAAAATGTGCTTAGAATTTGCATTGTATGTGAAAGTAATGAGACATTTCTTACTGTTTTGCAAAAACAATATTGTTGTGCTCAATGGATTAAGATGGAGATCTGTAGGACCACATTGTCATTAAAAGTCAGAAATCAAGAAAAACAGTAACACAAATAGAACAAGCGGTACCCAGGGGCAGGTTTTCCCGAGGGCCCCACCGAGGTTTAAGAATCCAAACCTTTGCCTAGATCTACCTCAACCTTAACAATAACCACTCACTAGCGTAGTGTTCTTCTCAGATTTTCCGACTAGGACCACTTTGTGCGATAAGATATCAGTGTGGGCCAGCGCAAGACAAAATAATGGGGTTACGTTATGGGCCTTGCAATGAAAAACACTGCAGGAGTGCATTAAAATATTGTTAATTTAGCAATCCATCTGATAATTACTCAGTCATTATTCGGAATGTGAACATTTCTCAGGCTTGGAGTGAATTAAGATCAAGTGGGCACTGTTCCCGCCACCATAAAAGTAGAATATGCATTCTCCACAGGAAAGAAGCACTCTCCACTGTGGAGCCAAGCTTCCAAATGTTTACCCTCATCTCACCTTTTCCACCTTCATGAAAACCAAGGGAATAACTGGCCCAAGGATCCGCAGGTGGAAGCAGCGGCGTGGCCTCTGTAAAGCATTTCCCATCACTCAAGTGCACGCCAGGCCGACGCAGCAGAGATAGCACGACCACTTTCCAATTTCCCGCACAGAGGCTCGACCTTTCCGCTGTCTCTGTTTTCTCCGTTTTATTAATGCTGTGAGTTTGTTTGCCTGTGGTGTTGGGAGTGCCAGGTCCCTGTGGTGGCCCAGGCTCTGGCCTCTGCCTGACTGCAATGCTAATTGAAACTGGCTTTCTTCATGCACTACCTGAGTAATGAGAGCCAGACCAGTGAATTGAAACCTGGTAGTCCTGATAGTAGAGCTCTTCCTCCCTGACATTCCAGCAAGGCTTCTTAACTTCTCATCTCAGCCTTCATTTTTTTCTCTTTTAATAAATCTTTCTTTCTTCAGCACTCTTTCTGTTTTTATTTCCCACTTTGCAGAAGGTAATCATTTCAGCTATATTCTTACCTGTAATCAACTACGGTGATACCTTACATGTTTGCCTTTGTGGTATCAGGGTTAGGATTAGGGCTATTCTAGGCACTGTACTAAGGTTTGTTAGAAACTCAGACTTGGACAACTCACAATACCCTCTATATAAGAGTGGGATGGCCATCTTTAGCACAAAATCTTTGGTGCCATCTTTATTAATAAGGCCATACTGAGAGAGCTCCTGCTTGACCTGTGTACCTACATTCTCAAGGAGATAAATGGGAACTATTGTCTACACACCCATTACTACTTGTTTGACTGTGTCTAAGGAATACACAGAGTGGGTAAAAAAACAGTTCAAGCTCTTTGACTCTTTGACCTTAAATACATTACAAATGAACAAGAAATTATAGAAGCTTCCCTCTCTGAATGGGTTAAAGTCACGGGTAAACACATATTCCTAATTTAAAGAATAAGATACACTAAAAATCTTTTTTTCCAGTTGGAAATGTCGAGGGGGAAGAAGAGGAATTATTGCCATCCTCCATTATGTCGCCTCTGTGAAGCAGAAATGTAATCTTGTAGGTCTAATGTGATTATAAGTTAAATTGATTGGTCAAAAACTCAGTGTTTGAATTCAATCTCCTCTCAGGTGTTTATAAAAGTGTCTCAGAGTGGCTGTCTCTGCTTTTTTTTCTGTGCCTGGTGTCTGATCTTTTTTCCCTCTTTTTCTCTCTCTTTCCATATCTCTGTCCCTATATGTCTCTCAAACGGTTTGTTAATGTTAAGCACTATCTTGTAATGTAAGCAGTTTTGCCTTATTTATTGTTATCATCAACTATGTAAAGTAAATCAATTCCAGTTATAAGACCATTCTCTGTCTTTTTCCTTTATTAATTTGGAATGTACATTCCGTCTAACCATTACTAATGCTATACAACTTTCAAGTTACTTACATGCAAATTAGTATTCTACTAGAGAACCAGATGTTTTAGATTATAGTGAAACACAAATTTTGTTATAGTGAAATACAAATGTTGTTTTTCATTTTGGCAGTTTGATGCAGAAGTCATATTTTGTCTATTTGTAATAAATCTTTTTTTATGTACCCTAAAGATTAAACTGTTTCTCACTGAGATAACCCAACTACAAATTGGGACGTCCTTGTAGCACTCAAAATATTTATCTACTTCCAAAATGTATGTGTACATTTTTATTTCAATGGGTGTGAGGCAAGGCTGACAATAGACAGAGAATTATCCTTTAAACTGAAGTGCCTTGTGTTTGACGTACATTTGCACTGAAATATATTTTGGTCAGGTCTCTTGAGGGAGATTTCTAATCTTAATAAGACTAACCTTTTTTTTTTCTTTAACTCCATCAAAAAAAATCTGTTATTCAGAGAGAGGAGCTTGCATGGCATGTCTCCGTTGCTCAGGACTACCAAGGGGTTATGTTGCCCACTTGGTAATCTGTTTTCATTGTTCCTCCAAATTGGACCACAAAGTGTGGAAACACTACGCGTTTTGGTTGGTAGACCAAGGGAGAGTGGTATGAAGTGTCAGCTGTAGAGCCGTTAAACCGTCAGTCACTGAAGATCTAACAATAGGTGTTTCATTCAGTTGAATCAATTTTTATACATGCATTATAAGGTTGCCTTTCGAGTTTGTCGATTGTGGCTGGGATACAAAAGACCACACAGGCTACTGTTAATGTATTTAATTTTTGAATTTGTTTTCTGCTAAGCTCTCTGAGGTGGGTTTTTTCACAGAGAAAATGAAATTGGGTTGAGTGGTAAAGCCGTTGATCCATAGCATTGTGTTGGTCTTCAAAGTGCTCTATCATAACAAAAGCATTAGGGCAAAGATGGCATGCAGTGAATGGCATAAGAAACATTTCCCAAATGTTACCTGGCATGCACTGTTCCAATATAAAAAGGCTTCCAAAAATACCCTTTACTTTCTCTCTGTACAATTGCAGTAGACATGAGTAATTTTGGGTGGTTTACTCCACATTGTTGAAAAATGACTGGTACCTTCCATCTGCCGCATTCAAATCAGAAAATACAAGTCTAAACTGCATATGGGAATTTTTTGGTAAGTATAAATCCAGTTTGTAACAAATGTGAACAGTAGGAAAGCATCTATCTCCGGCTGTCCTAATATTTTAACTATACATAACATCACACATTTCATATAGACACCTCATGTCTTGGGTGTTTATCAATCAGCACCTGTGCCCGCTATAATGAAGATTAGTTGGTTGCAGTGGTGTGGCCTTTAGAAGAAGCCAATTAGTTCCAATTACAGTACACTACCTGTAATATCTCCCTGGTGGATATCTGTCTCCTGTGCCGCCTGACAGAGCTGTAAGCTTTGATATGCTCTCATTTAGCTGACTGGCTCCCCCTGGGAATGACACACAGGTACTGTAGGCAGTGGAGGAGGATAGGAATGATGAAAAGGATGGGGGGAGGGTGTAAACAATTGGAGAAAGAAAGACAAGAGTGAGTAAGTAGAGAAAAGGAGTGTGTGAAAGGAAAGAGAAGGAGGGAGGGCCCAGAAGGAAAAAATTGAGTGATGCAGCATTGTAGTCCAACACTGGAGGGCTAGTACTCGATTCTGAGTGAACTAATCTCATAAATATTCATGTGTTTGGGGTTATCTCTGTGCCGAGGACAACATGCAGCTAGCCACAAAGATTGCTTATCGGCCATCTCACACTCTCAGGGAAAAGCAGCAGGGATCTGTTAAACGTCAACTTACACAGGGTGTGCGTGTGTTTGTCTGTGTTTGTGTACATACCAACATGAATGAATACAGTAAATTCATAGTTTTGAAAATATTCTGCATTGCATCTATAAGTGTAACTTTATGGACAAATTTAGACAGAAATATTGAATAGCTATTTAGAAAATATATGACTTTTTTCCACAAGTAGGTTAGATTGCCACTTCAAGAAATACAATAATTTAGTCAATTAAATACAAGGTCCAACCAAAAGTTTACCTCACCCTAAACTGGAGAGTGCATGAGAAATTTGATTTTTGATTGTCTTGATTGTCTTGCTCCAAGACAGAATGAAACATTTTGCATCTTGCTGTACGTACGGCAGAACCAATTTGTGAGAGATGTGCAATTAGAACAAGTTTATATGAAGCTTTGTCGGTTAACAGAAAAACTGTGGAGTCCACATCAAAATAGAATTGTATTTGTCACACACTTTGTTATTTCTATTTATTTTATTATAAATTTTTCACCCAGGTTAGTAAAGTTCAAGTTTAAAAGTTCAAAAGGAGAATCATAGAACAGGACATTGGTAACTTCACCTGCTTTGGAACAATGGATGACAACATTATTTCCTTTACACTTCAGCATTGCCTAAAGACATTATTTACAGTCTATCATATCAGTCAAAGTGCAACATTTATAGGGAAAATTCTAGAAAATATTAGGGTTTTTGATTGATTAATAACATTCTGTGTTTTGAATTGCTATCACCAGGAGAAACAAACCAGGTAAAGACAAGGTGAGTGTTGGCTTTAGGAGTGACCAGTGGTGGAACTAGATTTTGACCCGTTTTAGATTCATTCCAAATAGTCAATGAATTAATGTAACAAATTAATTTAATATATAAAGAGAGTATTACAATTACAGTACATGTATCCAAGTTAAAAGTTCTCCGGAGATTGAAGATGCAGGCAGGAGTGAGGAAAATGCAAGAGAGCTTTCCCAAACTCCACTCTGGTTTATATCCCCTAACCAAAGGTGGCGGGTTGGTTTATTGACCTAAGGGTAACAAAACTAGTCCTGAAGAATAGACCCCTTATCAATTAGGGACACATTCCAATCTGTTCTGGGGCCATCTCATATGAGAGAGTGGTGTTCTCTCGAGAAGCAAGCCAGCTAGGCAATAAGAAGTAAACCTTTTGTCCCTGTATTCACACCTTACTGAAACATTTTTTAACCGTTAACATTCCAACGATTGCCTACTAGGATAGAAATTAAGTACACAGGTATACATGCCTATAATACACAATGAAGAATCACTGAATATGTAAATAAACATAGAATTGACATTTTTCAGTTCCTTCACCAGAGAGAGTATCTACTGGAGCACGGCATACTATCAGAGAGGCAGATGTTAAGGACTAAGTTAAGGTATTTACCATTTATATAAAACAGAGTTGTAAATAACTTGGCTTTGTGTATGCAGCCTGGACCAGTTAACCGATGTAAAAGAATACTTTACAATACCAGTCAATAATACTACATCCAGACACATTGCACTGTGGTACAGTTGTGGCAGACACTGTAAAGCTGAAGAACCGTAAATCTGGCCAGCTACACTTTGAACGCATCTTGCCGATTGGCCCTGCAGAGAAAATGTCAGAATGAAATGATACACACTCACTACAATAAGTCATAAAAAAGCACCTGCTAAATGATTTAAACAGAAATGTAAAGCCCAGCTGCTTTGAAAGAGTCCAGACTTATTAACTCTTTCCGTACCTCTTTCTCCAGTATTGGATTGCCTTAACACTAGAACCAACAGGCCTTTCAGACCAACAGTATCAGTCAGAGCCGTACGCTGTTTCTCATCATTAGCATACGAATCGGCTCTATTAGCATACACATTCTCCTCCGCAGCATCTCCATCCAGCCAGAGCATCAGTTTATTTACTGGGTCATCATCAAACTATATAAAATAGTCTAAAAAATAATGAATAACAGAATTTATTTGTTTTAAATGGTTAATAAAAATACAAGAATGTATTTGTATTAAAGGTCTTATCATACGAAAAAAAACTACTAAAAAAAGAATACATAGAACGATTATTTCTAAGAGTACAGGCTATAGTATTTTCATTCATTTATTAGGCCCTACAAATGTACAAAATGAAAATTAAACAACACTTCAATTATTTAATATCAATTCACTAGATTTAGTTTTCATTTTGAACTCATTTTGATGATTTTTGCGATGATCAAAGGATATCCACATTCACGGAACACCCGGGACTCTCCACTATTACGCACACCTGTTCCTCATTACATCAGCCTGGACATCCCCTCATTACACACACCGGATCCTCACTATTACAGCCTATAACTGCCCTTGTGTTTGTCGGAGTCTTTGTCTGCTGAGTATTGTCTGCTAGTTGTCCGTGTAGGTTTGTTGTTTTTCTCGCCTAGTGCGCTTGTTCCTTTATATCAGTTCTATCCGTATAAACCTTCATTTCAGCTTAGTAAACCCTTGTTTCACCATTCATCCTGCGCCTGGTCTCCTTGTTTACCACACCGTGACAAACATGATTTACAAAATTTAAAAAAGTAAATTTGATTAGCAGAGTAATAGGATGATCAAAGGATAACTTACAGCAGTGTCTGGCAGTGGTATTTATGGTCAATGTTGGTTCATTTTTTTTTTTTTGCGAGGAGGCTCAGGCATTGGAGGTGGCGGCTCATTATCGGAATCAGATGAAGACCCGACATAAGACACGTTGATTTTGGGATCTATTTCTGATCCTTCATCTGACTCCATCTCATCTAAATTGTGCAGCATCTGCAATGCTGTCAGGGCATCTGCAATTTCTACCCTCAGTAGCCTGCATGAAAATATAGAAGAGTAATTTGTCAATTGTATTGATAAAAAACAGTAACGTGTAATACATTTGCTGAATTAATATTTGGTGATAGTTGGTATTTCGTTTCTTGAATAATTATTTAGCATAATACATTTGTAGAATCTTAATCTTCAGTAAAATAAGCAGAAAAAATTCAAAGAGAGATCATAGGATGTTTATGCGATTTTGTTTCTATTTCTCTCAACTCTACAAATAAAAACAGTAATGTGTAACACAACTGCTGAATTGATAATTGGTGATCATTGGTATTTCGTTGCGTGAATAATTATTTAGCGTAATACATTTGTAGAATCTTAATCTTCAGTAAAATAAGCAGAGAAATATCAAAGAGAGATGATAGGATGTGTATGCGATTTTGTTTCTCTTTCTCTCTTAAGATAAACAGTAACATCTAATACCTTTGTTGAATTGGTAGTTGGCCATTGGCAAAGAATGTCTGGTATTTCGTTTCTTAAAAAAATATTTAGATTTACATTTTAGATTTACATTTGATGAATTAACATACACAAGATGCTGAATCTCCTATTGAAAAATGGTAAAAAATGTGGGATACATACAGTTAAGCCCAAAAGAATTCATACCCATGCCAAATTTTGAGCCATAGTGAATTTTTATTTGACCACTAGGTGTCAAGAATTCATTGGTGTATACCAATGAATAACGTAACTATTTCTGTTTTTAGCCATGACAATGCAGTTGACTAGTAACTGACTAGTAACAACTGCTGTTCAGCTGTTCTCAATTTATAGGTGATTAGAATGCTCTCTCATGGTGGAAATTACAAGATCTTTTTAAATGGTATAGAAACTTGCATTTTCTCAAAGATTTGCAGCAATGTCAAGGGGTATGAATAATGTTGGATATGGCATTTTTCGTAAAAATGTGAAAAAAAAGAAATAGTTACGTTATCCATTTGTCTCTCCAGCACATTGTCTTACCGTGTTTTGTCACTTGTTTATGTCATTTCCAGCCTGAAGAAACCTATTGGTCAAATAAAAAATCACTATGGCTCAAAATTTGGCATGGGTATGAATACTTTTGGGCTTAACTGTATTTTGAATTGTCAAGTAGCCTATATCGTTTGTATTACATTTCAATAATAGCTTAATTAAATTGTTGAATGGTCATGGAAATCTTGTATTTAATTTGTAAGTTCATTCAAATTCAACCAAGAAACTATCATTTATCTGGTAGTATCGCACATTCATCCATTGACGTCATGCATTAAGTGAGGGATGATTAGTACCTGGGTACCAACGCTAAGTGCCGTGGGCTGTTGGCCAATTAAGACGGAAAACAGGGTATAAAAAACAGGTAAATTGTCTCTAAATAATTTTCTGTTTGTGAGTTTAGAATCCTGACAATGGAACAATGTAATATATGCCTATTTAGGAAAAGTCAGGGAAGGAGAAGGGTGTAGCTTACAATATGGCGGTTTTATTTTAATTACAAACTCAAACGACAATTCCCGTAGGCATTTGGCGGTCCTAGTGCTAAGGGAGGACTCTACATAGGCTAAAGGCTGCATTGCATCACCTTTGGTTCATGTTACGCATGCAGGTACCCTGTATGCGCGTTTGTGTTTTTTCCCCTCCTGACCTTTCCCCAGGTGTCCCTTATGTTCCTGATTATGCTCGTTGGTGTTTCCCACCTGGCAGTCATGAGTGCAGCGCCTGACTGCTGAGGTGGACCAATCAGTGGACAACCCTCCTAATTCCTTTTTCCATTACCCAATCACATCACA
>JACXGI010000734.1:0-26034 GCA_016801175.1 Esox masquinongy | reverse complement strand
AACAGACACTTTGTTCATACATACATCACTTAGTTTAGCACATACATCTCACGTTGTCCTGTTTCATGTGAGTATGTATTGCTGTGGTGTTTTGTTTGGTGTTGTCTAGTCAATTGTTTGCTGTGTGCTGTTTAGTCCTTGTTCAACCTGTGTGTTTGTTGTTTATCCCTGTGTCCCTGGGAAAAGGTTTTTTTTAGCAAGTCGCCCTTGGGCATACACAACCCGTAGGAAAACTTTGTCTAAAAACACTAGTTAGAACTGAGCGGACCACCCACTGTATTTTTGTATTGGTTAGTAGTCAGCTAAGCGGTTCTTGAGGCAGGCAAGTTCAGTTTAGGGGAGTTTTGACTATATTATTTCATTTCTTGGGTTCAGCTCAGCCCCTTTTCCCTTCCCCCTTTACCGTGTGTTTATAATAAACGTTTTATGTTTGGTTGTCTGTGTCGTTTGTTCTCACAGTTCATTTACACTACACTAATTTGCATGAGGTTTATGTTACGGGTCTCTGTACCATCCACCCTAGACTACTAGAGCCACAGGGTTCGTAACAGTTCAACACGGAAGAAAAGCAACAGTTTGACATGCCCACGTATGCTAAAGTTGTAGTTTTCAAAGTGTGCCCGCCATCTGTGATGTATTGAAATTGAAAGTAGAGAAATCATTGATAATATTAATTTCTGATTTCTGATTTCAATATTGCAGTATTGGATAAAAATATTGCAAAAGGAAATGACTGTTCAGTATTATCTTCAGGACTACTGAAACTGTAGTTGGCTTACAGACATTGAGATGTTACAATCACTGTTGCTCCACGAACGTCTCATGGGAAAAGCAGTCGATTGCCAATAGGATAGGTGTGGAAATTCACCCATTTCATCCTTAACAAGCTGGAGGAAAACTGAGCTTTGTCAATCCAAAATATAATGTTAGTGACCCAATAAAAAGATATAACATTTGGAAAAATGTCTCTGTATAACATTTCTCCCTTCAAGTTTATATTTGTACAGGTGTTTTTTAGCTATCCTGTGTGATTTTAATCACAGAACAATGGATTGATATGACTGAACTTAATGCACAAAGTAATTGTTAATTGAATCTGTTTTTCTGAACAGGGATATCAGAATTGAATTCCAAAATTAGCTTTTTATTGTTAGTTTTTCAAGCAGAGGAAGTTCACTTAAGGAAGAATAATTTCAAACCCGAAATAAATACACTTGTATGGGATGATCAAAAAGGGAAGTTTTGACCCAATGTGTTTTTGCATCAGTTCACTATTACTCCAGTTAATTCTATATCCACAGGAAGTACTAAATAAGTTATATAATAGTGTGTAAGCATTCTATGTAACTAGGGGAAAAGGTCATATTAATTTCAAATGTTTATTGGGGAATCCTGTCAGGTCCTGGCTGAGGAGCCTCTAGGCATCTCTATGCGCCTGGGGCCACAGTCAGGGCCTGACCGCAGAGGTGCCTCTAGGCATCTCTGTGCTGCTGTTTGTCCCCAATTAGAGGGAGCTACCCCACATTGCCTCAAATTGGGGACCCTATTTGAGTTGCCCTTTTGGACCTTTCAGTTGTGGATCATTGTTTGTGTTGTTTGCACTCAATTCGTGGTTTGCCTCTCCTTTTGTCATTTTTGTGCATTGTAATAAAAGGATGTTTCCCTTTACTCGCTCTGCGCCTTGTGTCCTGCCTACCTATGACTGTGACAAATCCCTCCTCTTGGTTCAGGAAAGGGAGATTCCATTCCTATAGGACAGGGCTGCCCAACCCTGTTCCTGGAGATCTACTGTCCTGTAGGTTCTCTCCAACTCTAATTTACCATAGCAGATTCTAATAATTAGCTGGATGAAAAGCTTAACCGGGTTAGTTACAAATGGGGTTGAAGAGAACTTACAGGACAGTAGATCTCCAAGAACAGGGTTGGGCAGCCCTGCTGTAGGAAGTTCTGCATGTTTAATGTGTTGTAGAATCTGTCATTATTTCCCTTGGGAGAAAGGAATATTTCCTTATTCACAGATCTGACCCTGTGGATCATACGGTTACACTCAATTTAACACCTGTCTAGCATTAGTTTGTGTGGTTTGTCGCCAAATTCAAAATAATTCCTATTTCTATATTTGGTATTTAGGAAGGATTTACCAGTTTTAGTAGACAATCTTATAAGAATCATTTTCTTTTGTATTTATTTGTCATTAAATGATGTGCAATGTCTGTCAATGTTTTGCTTTTTATTGCCATCTAAATATTCTGCTATAGATTTACTCCTCGTATACTTCATATTGAAAGTAATGTATAACAAGTTTCAACACAGAAAATTTGGGGTTCTGGTTGTTAGCGTACTTTGACCCTTGCATCACTTAGTCATTCTGCGCAGAAATGCCCATACATAAAGCAATCATGTCTCTGTTTCATCTTATATCTTGTTGGTCAGTTTATGAGTAAACATATGAGATATGTCGACACCAGCGTAGGAATTTCATGACGGCATATGCCCTACGGCCATCATGGCCTGTGTGCCCCCACTACTGTCAAAATCTCGCGGTCAGCAGTTTGTTCGTAAGTTTGCTTGTAATTCGCAACTGAGAATAACTACAAGAACGGATTACATGCAGGTAAGCAAGCTGGCTGGTTATCGATAGATAGCAGACTTATTTAGTGCTTACCTGAATCAAACCTCTTTGTTTTGGAATGTGCGTTCATGAGCAACTGAAGTGGAAAGTTCCGACATCAGAGTGGGAGAATACACCTGGACGCTTTTTGAAAGCACTGAGAAGTAACGTTAGGTTTGACATCACTCGACATGGCAGCTTTGTGGTGAAAGATTAAAAAACAAAAATGACTTGCTCCGCGCACAAATAAGTCACTATATTTGTTTATTTAGGTTGTACTCTTTATCACAGGTGATTGTAATGTTAAAGGATACTTCGCGGTTTACTTTTGGGTAACGTTATCCTTCGGGTTAGCTAGCCTTAACATTACTTAACTGTCAATACTGTTGACTGTTTGTTGTCGTCATGTGAACGCTTTCAACTAAAACTTCTAAAATGAAACAGGTTCCAGAATATATAAACATTTTGAGGAAGGGGTAGATTTCAAGGATTAAAACATGATAATTTAACTTTTTATGTGGAAAATACATATCAGTGATAGTAAGTTATTATTCAAAGTATGATATTAAAAGTGAATAATGAATGTTTTTATGTCATGCATGTTTTTTGTCTTATCAGCAATTCAAGTTGTTTATTTGAAAGCTCCAAATTCTATTTCACTCAATGGCCTTTGTGCCTTGGCAAGTGGCCTTTGTGCCCTAAACATTTTTGTGCCCCTAAAATGACGAAATTCCAAGCCTGGTCGACACAATGTATTTTAACAAATGTACAGTAAATTACACAATTCTTAGGATAACATTTTTCTTTATCATGTCTTAAAATTGCACAGTAAATATCTAAGTAAATTTATCTGGATCATTCTGGATCAAAATCAAAACCTATTTGAAAGGTATCCCTGTGGGGTGTTGCCATTACAATTTGTGGAATTATCATGTGAAAAAAGATATTACAAGGTTTTCAGAGGACTGGGGCTGATTTTCCACTAACGTGATTCCTGGGCTTATACTCCCCAGTCCCTGTCTATGTCAAGCATTCTCAAAGACGGATGATTTCCACATAGATTTGAGATTTGTTACTGTCTCTGGGATTGTGTTTCTATTTTAGTGCCAAATATCTACACATTGAGTGAAAGACATTTCCGACCACATGCATTTTGTTTACAAAATGTGGTTCGTAATATTTTGGGCAGTTTGAAACCCTATCGGACTAAACAAACTAGGTGGAAAAGCGTCCCCAGTCGTTGCTAAGATGTGAATAGGAGCTCAGTGATGAGGCGGGCCTCTGCTTTTTTGGCTTCTCAGTCAACTTGATGAGTCCTTCAGGCCGTTGTTTGGTTGCAACTGAACTACTGACTAGCTGTGATGTCAGGTGCTGCAAATAAAGTAGATACACAAATTGCAGCTGTTGCAGTCACGTTTTTTGAAACGTGTTGCTTGCATGTTTTTCATTATCAACATTTGATATGTTGTCTTTACTTTTTTCAAATAAATATAAGAATAAATGATTTGCACATCATTGCATTCTGTTTTTATTTGCATTTTACACAGTGTCCCAACTTATTTGGAAAGAGGGTTGTAGAATAAGTAAAGCAAACAAGAGAATTCACTTTTTGTTACTACAACTTTACTGTTTTCTCAAAAAAAGGAGCTTTATTCAAAAGGTCATAACCTTTGAATATATGACCACATTTTTGTCTCTGAGGGTATTCCTAAAATTACTGTTAAAAATCATTTGCTTTTAGCATTTTGTTTTTTGTATAATGTTTTAAGTAGCGAACCACAACATTTAATAATCAACCTCAAGCCTTAATTTGCATACCAAGCTGGCATGCAAATTAAGTGGCATTGGCTGCAGTCTACTGCATGTCTCATGATTACTTAGTCATTTTTTTATGCAGTGCTGGCAAATGTCCCTTCTTTAATTTCTTGCTGACGTTCTGATGACATGCGCTCAGCTTTTTGGATTATTCAGACAGACAAGATGGACATTCTACTATGCAATTTGAGGAGAGGGAGACATCTGTGGCTGAGCATGGGAATCATGCAATTTTCCAACGGATGGATGCTATCTAAAATATCACTCACAGTCTCAGATTTGATGCTGTGTGGGAATATTTATATTTTTGGAAAGAAATTGTTTTGTAAATTCTGCAATTGTGGTTATTTTGCACCCTCCACACAGTGTACTCTACATGTACTAGTATGACATGGTTTTGACAGAACACTCAACAAAATTGAATAAATTAGGTGCTTGGAATTAGGTGCTTGGAATACATCCATAAACTCCACAATAATCTTGAATGTGTACTGTACTAATTCCACAAAATTATTGCTATTAGGATTGGCCGGAATACTAACGGAAATAAATATTTAGTTAAACCATCAATATGTAGTAAAATTTCCAATTACTTAATTGTAACCAGCACTGTGCATTAATTTACTGCTCTCAAAAACACGTCAGGCCTTAATGTTGAATAGCAAATGATTACAATAAACTACGCTTGAAGATGGTACTGACATGTTACAGAGCATTCTAAACATTATCATAAGACAGAGACAAATCATAGTCTATGAGGCCATGCCCCAAATATCTTGGGGTTGAGAGAGAAACATGCATCATGCCAGGCAGGAACCAGAAAAAAACACAATATTGATCTGATGGTATATTCACAAAAGTTATTGGCATGACCTTTTCAATTTAAACAAAATGTATATAAAGCTTTCTATTAACTTTTGCAATGGGAACATATTGGAGCAACAATATTTGGTGATAGGTGCAAAAACAATTTGTCTAACAATATTAGTTAGCTAATGTCAGAGATTGTAGCTGAGCCAGCACACATACCATTGAATGTGTCACAAATCTCTTGCACCAAAGGCTAACTTCTGTTGAGTTAGGAACTAGCTAGCTAATATTTTTCACAAAACAGCCGCATCCTTGCTTATTTTTGATAACAGTTGCTAATTTTGGGGCAGTATGTTTACAACTTTATGCAACAAACTTGTTTCATAAAGAGATGGTGGAGTTGGCTAGCTAATCTTTTTAGCTAGTTAACTTATGTCAATAACATCCTTATCTTCTCTGTTAAATATCTGTTATTGGTTAAACCATGGCTATCAGCCAATCCACATTCAAAGCAACCAGTTCATAATAAATATACATTCTAAAATATTTCTTAAATATTAACAGATTTTTTTAAGCTTTTCAACCAAAAAGTTACTGACACAAACTGTTTTTGAAGGGGAGATTGGGTTTGAATGTGATCTATTTTTAACTTCACCAGGTATGAGGAAGTTTGGGATATCTCCTTATTAGTGTAAAGTGGTTGCTCATTACAAACCTGTGTGGAAGCTTTTATCAAGGACATCTGACGATTTCATCTCCTAGCACTGCAGTAGCTGATGTTTTTTTGAAAGTGTGTAGCAGATGTTTTTATAATTGGTGTTATTTCAAGAGTAATGGTGTTTTCCTGCAAAAAATATACTGTACACCACAATGATAACAATAACAAGGAATAAATATAAAATGATAAATGAAAAGACACTGGTTCTGAGTTGCTGTCCCTTGCAAACTGTCATGATTCATTACACTTTGTGAGATCCTCAGTGGTCTGCTGCTTTCTCTAATTTGAAATACCTCCACCATAGAATTTAAATTGTTTAACAAATGAAATGTCCTTATGATTTTCCGTGCTATAGTGTGTTTTAGATACTTATAGTACTTTCAGACGATCGTGAAGGACACTGTAAATTGCTGGTATGTAACTATCTAATGTATTGTAACATTACTACTTGATTGGAATAAACTCTGTTACTTTAAACTTTTACCCTTGAGCTACAGATCCTCTGTACAGATCCTTGCTTGTTCATTTTCCAGCTAACCCCACAGGTTTTCAAAGGGGTTTAAGGCAGGGGACTGGGGTGGACATTGTGTAGTGTAAATTAACACAAATGTTGACGAGAAGTCTATACGAATACGAGAATACTCAAATTGAACCTTTAGTAATACAGCAATTGGAGGAAGCAGTGGTTACAGTCTCGTATTCAACAAACTGCTTGTTGACTTAAGTCCTGACCCTGGTTATATAGGAAAGTCATCCCAGGGGGTCCCCCTTTCCCAGAGCCCTGGGGCTTTATCTTTGCAGAACAAACAACAAACCGATTAACAGAGCTCTTTGGCCCTCTGACGTGGCCCTCTGAACTGGCCCTCTGATCTGGAACACTGACCTGGCCCTCTGACCTGTTAATTGATTACTTAGTTGCCCCAAGACACAGCAAGACTCCTTTTATAGATTGTGAGCCATAAACAAAGGGCTGTTCATTGTTTTTCATATATCAAATTAAAGTTTCCACAATTGCAAAAGTATGATTTTGTGGTCAGGGGGATATTTTTGTGTGGATCTGGAGGAATACTTTGGATCATTGACCTGCAGGAAGATTTTTATTTGAAAAATGTTACTAATGTAAATAAAAGTTAGATTTGTCATATTTTTAGTGTTAATGCAATATTTTTTAGGAATCTCACAGAGACATTTCACTGTTATGTTATTTATTGTACAAAGTTCGCCCCCAAGTTAAACCCACTTACTAACAAAAGGAGTATTGCGATACTCAGGATTAGTTACTGACCACGTTGGCTTACAGTATCACACCCAGGTTTCCTCCTTTATTACGTCATATTCTCAGGGTCAATCCAGTCATATGGAAGAGAGAGACACCCAATCTGCCCCTTAAGCTGTGACACTTTTTTTCTGCCACCCTGGCAGGTGTCTTAAAGGCAGTCTGTGAATAGTCAATGAATAGGTAGTGACAGTTTGGCAAAGCATTAGATATACCATGGAACACAGTGAAGACAGTCATCATTAAGTGGAGAAAATATGGCACAACAGAGACATTACCAAGAACTGGACGTCCCTCCAAAATTGATGAAAAGACGAGAAGAAAACTCGTCAGGGAGGCTTCCAAGAGGCCTACAGCAACATTAAAGGAACTGCAGGAACTCCTGGCAAGTACTGGCTGTGTGCTACATGTGACAACAATCTCCCGTATTCTTCATATGAATGGGCTATGGGGTAGGGTGGCAAGACAGAAGCCTTTTCTTACAAAAACATCCAAGCCCAGCTGAAGTTTGCAAAAACAAACATCAAGTCCCCCAAAAGCACATGGGAAAATGTGTTATGGTCTGATGAAACCAAGGTTGAACTTTTTGGCCATAATTCCAAAAGGTATGTTTGGCGCAAAAACAACACTGCACATCACCCAAAGAACACCATACCCACAGTGAAGCATGCTGGTGGCAGCATCATGCTTTGGGACTGTTTTTCTTCAGCTGGAACCGGGGCCTTAGTCAGGGTGGAGGGAATTATGAACAGTTCCAAATACCAGGCAAGTTTGGCACCAAACCTTCAGGCGTCCGTTAGAAAACTGAAGATGAAGAGGAAGTTCACCTTTCAGCACAACAACGACCCAAAGCACACATCCAAATCCACAAAAGCATGGCTTCACCAGAAGAAGATTAACATTTTGGAATGGCCTAGCCAGAGCCCAGACCTGAATCCAATTGAACATCTGTGGGGTGATCTGAAGAGGGCTGTGTACACGAGATGTCCTCGCAATCTGACAGATTTGGAGCGCTTTTGCAAAGAACAGTGGGCAAATATTGCCACGTCAAGATGTGCCATGCTAATAGACTCCTACCCAAAAAGACTGAGTGCTGTAATAAAATCAAAAGGTGCTTCAACAAAGTATTAGTTTAAGGGTGTGCACACTTATGCAACCAGGTTATTGTGAGTTTTTTTATTTTTTATTTTTCCCCTTCAAAGATTTCAGTTTGTTTTTCAATTGAATTGTTCACGTTATAGGTCACATTAAAGGTGGAAAAAGTTCTAACTTGATTTATCTTTGTCTCATTCTTTTACATCACAAGAACCTGGCATTTTAACAGGGGTGTGAAGACTTTTTAAATCCGCTGTACAGGGTACAAAAGCATTCTTTTACATGTAACAAAAAAATTTTTTTCTATAGGAACAGTTTACATCAATGTAAATAATAATTTAAATGCAATGTCCATTGACGCTAAAGGAGACATTTACAAGATGAGTGATGCCTATGGTGGACAACTGGTTCCTGTTTATTGTATTCAAAGTAATTTTCCCAACCCCACCCTATAAAATAAATCAAGGATTTTACTTCTGAATTTACTTTGTTCCTTCTCAGTAAAGTTGGTATTAATGTTTCTCTCTTTCCTTTCAGAAGATGATGCATAAAATCAAGAAAGGGAAATGGTCTTTAAACATCAACTCAGCCCCTCTTACGTTGGAGCCCCACAAGCCCTCATGTCAATTCATAACAGCTGGAAAGTATAAGACCATTGCAATCGTCTGTAGAAACCAAGGTAGGTTATCCGGAGTGTAGTTGTCATCTCAAAAGCTGCAGAATGAACAAGAACAAAGGTAGTCTATCGCATTAAATTCAACAGAATGTACTGCAAAGCAATAGTGAACTATGAATCACAGAAATGTTAAATGGAACCAACAGCACCTTCTTGTGAATTACTGCGCTAAATTAACCAAACAAAACGGAGACCACTGCACCGTTAGACCTTGAGGGGTGTCAATTAAACTTTGATGCCGCAACATACTTCGTAAATTTGTGCGTGTCACAGAAGTACATCCGTATGCTTAACACGTGACCTGTACTTGTGTGTCTTTTGTTCTCCGTGTGCTCTGCAGCTTTGCATGGCTGTGTGTTCCTGCTGCTCTGGCCCTTCCAGGGCACCACAGAGTCTACGGTGGAGTGTCAGAATCCCGACAGCGCTCGCTGCAGCATCTCCCTGGAGAAACTCCTGGACCGAGCCATCCAACACGCCGAGCTCATTTACCTTGTCTCAGAGGACTCCCTCTCCTTGTTTGTGAGTAGCCCATTTATTGGAAATGTACATGTTGAAAACGTGTTGCAAGTACAATATTTGCACAGTAAATGTTTTGATTAGAGCATACATTTAATTGCAACACAGAATAATTGTGTTCGCTTGTACAAATTCACAGCAAGCTAATTGGTAGTGCATTTTCGGTTTGTGGATACATTTTAAACATATTTAAGCCAGCAGTGGCAAACTGTGACTATTGGATTTTGTTCTTTCAGGGAAAAAGAGCAAAATATGTTCAAATGTTATAATGTTGTAATAATTTAAAAAAAGTAATTGCATCACTTTATGCGCCTAAAATCATATCAGGTTCTAATGTAGTAAAAGCAATGCTTTTAAATGATTATTAACACACAAAGACCCAATTGGCATTCCAAAATGTAGTTTGGTCGCAATGATCGGCCATAGGGTATCACTGCATTTGGGGCTGTTGCGTTGATCCCAATACTTAATGTAAGTTTACTGAGCAATCCTGCTCTTGCACTGATAATGAACGAAATGAAAAACTGAAATCTGTTTCTCACTGTCTCCATCACTAGCTCCAATCACATTTCACAATACTAGTTAACTCAGTAGCTATCAGTTACCCTGCTAGCTTGGTGACATTTCTGTCTGCATGATGCGCGCGCATAACCATCTTGAAGCAATGTTCATAAACACAGAAAATTGTTGATTGTCAACAGATTAAGGTTTATCCTGGAAGGGTCTCGTTCCGTGTCAGTCTTCATTTGAGTTTTGTTTTTACTTAGTTCTGTCTCTTTCTCTGTGCAGGAGGAGATGTTTATTCCCTTCCATGTTCAGACTCCTTTGACTCGAACAGGAAACGTGTGCACCACGAGCACCTTATCCATCCCTACCTCTAGAAGTGAGGTCCAAGAAAACTCTGTAAGTGTGCACACAGATGTTGCAGCGACGGCTGTGTACATTGTCAGCTGTGATTTTCACTTCAAAATAATGTCCTTGACTCCAATGACTTAATGTGTGTTTGTTTTGACTGGAATATATAGTTGTTTGATAGTTCTTTTTCTTTATGGGGCCTCTCTGTCATTGCAGGAAAAGTGGCTTTTGCACTCCATTTTATTCCTAATCAAGTTCTGGATTGATCCTGTAATCAACCTGCAGACTTCACTGAGTCGCTATGACAATGCCCCAATGGCACTGATCAACAAGACTAAGTGGATATCAAGCAAGCTGATGAACCTGGAGCAAGGAGTTACCATCCTTATCCAAAAGGTGAGTCATCAATCTCATCACTGTTACAAAGAGATTGCAACACATTGCTTTCATGCAATCCTAATGTATATTAGTCTTACTTCAAAACTAGACCAGAGACCTGGCGAGAGTGTACCGTCATAGCACCATCAATGTGTTTTTGGGGTGCTACACTGGAAACATTAGGAGAAACAGCTGCACACGTTAATGAAGCAATAGCAGAGATTTTCACGTTTTGTGGAGGACAGACAGAATCGGAATAGGAAAACATTTGGTAAGGCCTACCTACACTTTAATGCAAGTGTAGTTATGGTTATGCAAATAAAGCCTATTATAAGTATGTTAATCTGATGTCCTTTAAATGCACAGAAAATGTCCTTTATTGCAGCTGTTCCTTAACTGCTTTGCCTCATGAGAAGCAGAGATGATACAAAACAAAGTGAATTTCATTTAGAAGCATTCATTCAGTTGACATATGACAATATTCAGGTGAGAAAGGAGATATTAAGTTTTCCACCATCTCTGCAGCAATGGGTATTCACATTATGACAACAACTGCATCAACTTACATTTTCCTTTTTTTTTTAGATGTGTCAATTTAGTTTTAGGATTATTAAGAATGTTACTGAATATATATTGGATAACAAAAGTTATTTTGTTGCATCTCTCGTCTCAGCAATGTTTCGGGGGTGAGAAAATAGACTGGAACCCTACAATTACACTGTTTCAAATTAGCCTTGCTTTGCAGTCTCACCCACTGTTGTTTGTTGTGTATGTCTCAGTTCATCACTGTGAGTTCTTAGAATGCGACTCAAGTTTTGGAGTTTCATAGTGGTTCATTTGGGCTTGTTTGGCCCTCACACTTTTGGATATACAAAAAGGAGTGCAATACAGTATTCTCTCTGTCTCTCCAAACAGTGGTTTTGGTTTGTTTAAAAGCATTTTAGCAACATACAGTCTTTAAATCTGTTGGTAAACACGCCCAGGAATATATATATTTACACAGTACATACTTTTTTAACAGGCAAGCACGTGTTTATTTTCAGGTTTTCATACTTCCAAGGAATGTTGGGGAATAGCGTGGAGTAAGGCATTTCTGAAAAATCCATCGCAATATACACTGGGAAATCAACAGTGTGTTTACAGAGCATTTACAGAGCTAAATGTTAAGATGCATCATTCTACACGGTTTTAAAAAATCAGGCCATTGGTCAGGTATTGCAGGTAGCATAAGGTTTGATGCATGCATGGACGGACAGAAAACAATCCACAGTATATTCCATTTAGATTCCAGTATCCATCCTCTATATTATATTGTAGGTGGCAACTCCTAAAAACACATAAAGCTGAGATTTGACCAGATGCTTATGCATTTTGCAGTTGTTAATTTTGTTGGATATCTAGCCCACATTTTCCATAGTGGACACACGTTTTTCATAAGGCTGCAGAATAGTTTTCAGTAATAAAACCATTCTCAGCAATAGTTTTCAGTAATTAATGTATTCACATTTGAGGTTAGAAAATCACATTGATTTTGCTAGCTCATTTGAAATATGAATTTTCAACTAGCTAATAGCAAGCTAGTTGTACTCTCTGTGTCTTGTTTTAAGACAGACCGATTCTATCTATTCTATCAATCCAAACTTACAAATACTGTCAAACGGACTACCAACATGTTGGTGGGGGACAGAAGCTAAACGTGAATTTTGGAATCTTGTCAGGTGTAATATGACTCTGTAAGGCAGTGTTGCCAGATTTGATAGACTGTAAATCGACCAATCACCCGCGTACTCCAGAAAAAAAAAACACCCGAACCTATACAACTCTATCTGTAAATCGACCCGCCCAAGCTGTCAGGAAGGGCTGTAGGACTCCCAGCACCCATACACAAAATTATAATTTCCTCTCGAGGTTACATACAAATCATCATTTGATGTTTGATTAAGCATACACATATTTTACTTTATGCCAGTGGCGTCATTAGGCATGGGCGTTCTTTTACAAATTACCCCGGATCTCAAATTAATCCAAAAAAAGAAATTTTCCTCATGTACATTCTGTACAGGGTTTTGAATGTAGAATGCGACTCAATTTATTGTGACCGCTAGAAGAGACCACTGCAAATTGAAAGCTTCTTTTCCTCACACAAAACATTCCTTTTCAACTTTTTTGGAAAGGAAAGAAAAAGGTGTAGTGGTCTCTTAATTTCTTCCGGAGCTTTGTATATATATATATATATATATATATATATATATATATATATATATATATACAAAGTAAATGTATTTTTTATATATATATATATATAAAAAATACATTTACAAAATGCATTTCATCTTGAAGTCACCAATATACTCTAACGTACTGTAGCAACCTTGGTAAGAAAACCACTCACCCCTTTTTAACTGATATCCCTGTTTGGAGTAGCGGTTAGCACACCTGCCTCAGAAGCCAAACATCGCAGGTTTGAGACACAACCTGCCAAGTGTTACGTTTCTAAAATGTATTCAAAAATATATTTCTCAAATGTATTGTAAAATATATTTAGTATGTATTTTCCAATACATTTTCAAATGCATCGCCAACATTTTTTTATACATTTTATATGCATTTGGTAATATATTTGTAAATGTATTAATTGCATTTCCTTAAATACATTAATTGGCCAATTTTTGTTATTTTTAAATGTATCCCAAATATGTTTTAAAAATATATTTAAAATGTATTTATTTTCCATATGGGTTACATTTCAAACTGATGTTTCCATCCATGTCAAATAAACTGCTTGTTCAATAACTGGCGTGCAATATGCATTTTCCACTGGCTAATCCCATACGGAAAATAAATACATTTATACGTTTAGGCTACTATAGGGTATATATGAGCAGCGCTTGACTTGGGATAAAATAAGTGCAGGAACTGACAAATCGCACATTAGACTATGTTCATGAAAATGTTGTTAATGTGTTAATAAGGCTTGCCTAAAAAGGAACAGGAACGCTGCTTGTCTAAAATTTGAAGTACCGGAACGCCATTCCGGACCGTTCCGGCCCAAGTCAAGCACTGTTAATGAGGCAATAATTGTGACTGGACAAAAATGTGACTAAATCTTAAAGGTATTTTGTTGACCATAAATGGCTTACTGTTTTCATCATTTTGACAATAACTAGACAAAATCATTATTCAAATGCTATAAATGTGTCTAAAACTGAAAGATATTTTAATCAAAATAACTAAAACTAGACGAAATCCAAAAACGGGTGACAAAATTAAGTGAGCAAAATCTCTGCCAGGTTGTCCTTGGTGTTGAACAATGATCAATAGGCTATATAGCGCTGTCCGTTAATTGTGCTGAAGCAATTGTGCTTTTGTATTTTAAACTTTTTTTTATTTCTCTCTTTTCCATTACTGAATATGTATAGTTAAAGGTGACCAGCCACCAGTCTATTGATGTAGGAGGCAGTGGTATAAGCTAATAGATGGAGATACATTTTGTGGGGTTTGGGGGAGGGGTCTCAAGCTCCAGGGAGGCGTCTGCAAAGTCCAGGCCGCCACTGATTAAAGCCCTCTATCTACCTTGTGATATGTGTATGCTGTCATCAATGCCAATGCATCTGTGTCATTAAATTTTCTCACAAATTGAACCTATGTCGCAGCATAAACTTTGAACGCAAGGCTTATGAAATGAAATGAATCTGGATGAGTTGATGTCAGTTCAACTTCAAAACTAATTAAGATTTTTTTTGTTTGTTTTCGTGAAGATGCTGGGTGAGGGTGCCATCAGGCTGGACCAGAGCAACGAGAGTCTGGCAGACTACCCTGTGCATTCTGACATGTTAGAGTCTGTACTTAGAGACTACACATTATTGGCCTGCTTTAAAAAAGACACCCACAAAATGGAGACCTTCCTCAAGCTGCTCAAGTGCCGGCGGACAGGTGGCCTGGGCTGCTCTTTTTTATAGCATAGTCCCTCCAGTACGAAGTAGGGTAAAGTTGCCTCTAGACGTTGACCTTGGGTCTGTTGTGAATTCTCAAAAGATAGATGTAGCTGATCCTAGATCTATACCTAGGGGAAGCTTCACCCTGGGCACTGTCCCCACAGGCATTGTACTCCTCCGACATGCTGAAGTTAAATGTGCATTGTAGGTTTTTGCTACCCATTTATGCTTGCTTGAATCCTTAAATGCTAGGAATGGAAAAATGTTTTGTAATTTGAATACATGTCTAAATACAGTCAGCTCAAGTGTTAGCACCCTTCAGGAAATTGAGCAGAAGTGAATTCATATAATAAACACACAGTCATATTTTGGCTCAAACATAAGGAGCCATATATTTATATCAATACAGTTTCTCAAGGAAAATAAATTTCTATAAGTAGTATGTTTTTCAGGAAGAAAAAGGATTCAGAGTTATTTGTTTCACCTCAATCAATTTTTCGTGAAGCCTCCCCTGGAATTGATAACAGTACAGAGCCTCTTCCTGTAAAGTCTGACAAGGTTGGCACACACTTTTGGAGAGATCTTGGACCCCTCCTCCATGCAACACATTTCAAGATCTTGATAGTTTTGAGTTTGCACTTGTGGACTGGCATTTTAATTCAGACCACAGGTTTTCAATTGCAGTGCAGTCCGGAAACAGATCATTGTAAAATATTAATTTTGTGGTCCCACAACCATTTTTGTGTTGATGTTGATGTATGTCAGGGGTTACTGAGTCTTAATAACCCTAAGATTCCCCTAGACTGTTCAATTCTGAAACTGCGATTCTTTGGTCCATCTTTGCCACCTTTATCATCTTCCTCACCATTCTTGACAAATTCTTCTTCTGAAACTTTTTGATTATTGCCCTGACTGTGTTAGTGGTATTTTCAACTGTTTATGTATTATTTATATATTTTACTTGATCTGTGTAGGTCAAAAACCATCTGTCTTCTTTCCGCTGTAAGTTCTCTGGTTTTACCCATGGTGATGGATGACAAAGGGATTTTACATGCATGCAACCTTGTATTTATACCCCAGAGGAACAGATCAAAGGGATCAATACAGTTCCTGGAGACTAAAACCAATTTAAAAGCATAGCATTTCATAACAGATGTTTTATTTTACTTATTATTTAGGGGTGACAATATGTTTGATTATTTGTGTTTATTTTTTGCATTCAATTTGCTCAAATTCATTGAGGGTGTCAACTCTTGAGTTGACTACATGTTTTAAAGCATATACATAATGCTAGCATAGTATTTAGCAAATAAGCTGCTTGAGATTCTGTCAACAATATGTCTCTATATTTAAGTATGTTAAGTGCACCTAATTAGTAAATGTGTTTTCTAAAGTGCAGGGCTCCTACTTACTGTGGAATAAAGTTAAAAATCCTTTATACAGCATGTGATAATGGTATCACGCCCTCTACTGGGTCATTCAGCTCACCACCTCACCAACTTGTCCACCCCCCTCCTCATCACCTGAATACTAGTCACCTGTGTTTTTACCACCTGTATTCACTCAGTCACCCTATTTATTCTGTTTTGTTTCCACCTTTCAGTTGTGAGGTATTGTTTGTTTCATGCAACAAACTAAACCTGTTTTAAGATTCCAAGTTTATAGTTATTTCCCTGTACCAGACCATTAGCTTGTTCCTTGTTTTGACCACCTCTCTTAGCCTAGCCCTTCTTGAACCTTTGCATTTGCTATTTTTGCCTTACTGTGTACCAAATTATATGCCTGGCCTTTGACATTGTTTTTGGGTTTTGGACTCTGTTTTAATAAATCTTAGAGCGCTCTGCGCTTGGATCTGCAACCTGTTCCTGTGAATTCCTGACAATTAGAGAAAATATCTATAATTTGTTTTTCTATTTTTCCTTCAACTTAATTAGCACAACATGTTTCAATTACACTTGTATTTATAAATGAGAAGAGCTTAGAACAGAACATAAAAACAAGACTCCAACAAAAACAAAGCAGACTCACTATTTCATAAATGGGGAGGTACAACTAGTCAAGCTGATGGATTTCTGAGGACCCGGTATGAGATGGAAATTAATAAAACTACTTCTTATACAATCCCATTTCCAAAAAAGTTGGGACACTGCATATAATGTAAAGAAAAACAGAATGCAATTATGTGCAAATCATTTAAACCCTATATTCAATAGAAAATATCAAAATATTTCAAATAAAAAAACTATTTTTCAAGAAACTGAGACATTGTTTCTTGAAAAATATATGCCCGCTTTGAATTTGATGCCAGCAACACATTTAAAAAAAGTTGGGACAGAGGCAACAAAAGACTGGAAAGTTGTGTAATGCTAAAAAACTAAAACTGGTAGAATATCACACAACTAATTAGGTCAATTGGCAACAGGTCAGTAACATGACTGGGTATTAAAAGATCATTGCAAAGATGATGGGTTTGTTAGAAGTGAGAATGGAGAGGGGTTCACCACTCTGTGAAAGACTGCGCGGGAAAATAGTGCAACAATTTAAGAATAATGTTTCTCAATGTAAAATTGCAGAGTTTGGGGATCTTATCGTCTATGGTACATAATGTCATTAATAATCCAGAGAAATTTCTGTATGCAAAGGACAAAAAAATAATACTGGATAGTTGTGAACCAATAGTGGATGGCCGTGATCTTTGGTCCCTCAGGCGGCACTGTATTAAAAACCGACACGATTCTGTAGTGGAGATCACTGCATGGGCTCAGGAACACTTCCGAAAACCATTATCTGTGAACACAGTATGTAGCTGCATCCACAAATGCAAGTTAAAACTCTACTATGCAGAAGATGAAACCATTTATAAAAAAGATCCAGAACCGCCACCACCTTCTCTGGGCCCAAGTTCATTTAAGATGGACTGAGGCAAAGTGGAAAACTGTTGAACAATATATACAGGTTTTGAGAAGCAACATATGCTGCCATCCAGATTACTTCTTTTTCAGGGAAGATCTTGCTTATTTCAGCAGGACAATGCCAAACCACATTCTGTACGTATTACAACTGCATGGCTCCACAGCAAAAGTGTCCGGGTGCTAAACTGGCCTGCCTGCAGTCCAGACTTGTCAAACATTGAAAACATTTGGCACATCACGAAATGAAAAATATGACAAAAGGCGTCCCCGAACTGTTGAGCAGCTGAAATCCTATATCAAGCAAGAATGGGAATGCATTTCACTTTCAAAACTACAGCAATTGGTCTCCTCAGTTCCCAAAAGCTTACAGAGTATTGTTAAAAGAAGATGTGATGCAACACCGTGGTAAACATGCCCCTATCCCAACTTTTTTGAAACGTGTTGATCGAATCAAATTAAAAATGGGCATGTATTTCTCCCAGTACAATAAAATATCTCAGTTTCAACATTTGATTTGTTGCCTTTGTACTATTTTCAATTAAATATAGGGATAAATAAATAAATTATAAATGATTTGCACATCATTGCATTCAGTTTTTATTTGCAGTGCCCCAACGTTTTTGGAAACGGTGTCTTTGCAGTGTCCCAACGTTTTTGGAAAAGTATTTGATTTCAGTCATGTTTTGTTGTATACTTTCATTGCTTGATTGTAGCTCTTGCACAATGATATTTTCACCAGTGAAACATTTCAAAAGTTTTGATTTAGCGGAAATAAAAATATGACCAAATAAGAATGTAAATTTAATTGTTTTGAGTTATTTTTATAAACTCCTCATATTGACACATCATCACAAGCGTACAATCACCAGCATGTACTTATTTTGTTGTTCCTTCCCGTGGAAGTAGTCTATAAAGAAGAACAAACTAAAATTCATGCATTAGGTTTATTTATCTAGTCAATTTCTATTTACCAAAGACACCAAGTATTTTCTTTTACCTCTCTCTTCCACTAGTGAGCACTGGTGTTCTATCACAATTCTGAGCTGAAAAGAAGAGAGGGAGAACAGAGAAAGGAGTTGTGATTAGCCAAATTGTGACATGGGGAGTTGAGAAAATGTTGCAGTTTCAAAGCAAGTTACCTGCAATTCTTCCTTTGTCACTGTGGTGGCCTTGAATGGCCTTGTTTCTTCAACATTAACATTTAAATAAATCTAATATAAGTATTACATAATGTACCTGATAAAAACCTATTACTGTATTCATTTGGATGTTGTCATTGACAGGAAACCAAAATAAATGTGTTTTGTCATGTGAGTTTAACGTTGTATTCATGTTATTACTCGAAATTACGGCACCAAAGCGGCCACAGCATTGCATGTTAGAAGAAACTGTTTCTATTTAATTTGGTGATACAGAGTGGGAAACGTTCTTACACTTTGAAATGTTAATGTGGACGAGAGTAAAAAAAAATAAACAGCGGATATACTCTATGTTTAGTGTTGTCGATGTTTCATGCTGTGACACTTTGACAACATCTTTTAAATGACAATAGCAACCCTGTAGTGAACGAGAATACAACTCCAGAAAAAATTGAGACCACTGCACCTTTTTCTTTCCTTTCCAAAAAAGTCAAAAAGGAAGATTCTGAATGAGGAACAGAAGGGTTAAAATTAAGAGACCACAGCAAAATGCTTCCTGTGTGAGGTAAGGTCGTAATCTACAAATGTTGTAGAGCATGAACCTGAAGGAGGAAGTCACTGATTTGATGGTAGCAGAGAACAACAGTCGTCTAGGGTCACACCAAGTTTCATCTGGGAGGAGGACACTGTGCAGTTGTTAACCAAGATGGAAATGTCCTAAAGTGGACAAGCCTTCCCATGAATGAAAAGCAGCTCAATCTTGTCAAGGTTAATCCTTGTGGTAGTGGGCCGACATCCAAGCGGATATGTCCGCCGGGCATAGAGATACGTTGTGTCATCTGGGTTTTGGAAGGAGGGAAGGAGAAAAAAAGCTGAGTGCTGTAAGAAATTAGTCATTTCGTATAGTGGTTGAAATAATGATTGGTTGTCAAGGGAGAGTAATTCAATTATTTATTGCAGCATTTGATAGTCTATTGTTCATGACTCGATACTCGGTCTTACAAACTCGAGCTCATTTCACTCAATCTCAAAGAAACTTCCGGCCATACCTCAGCTTTATAGACATCCCAAACAGAATACACATCCCAGTACTGTAAGCCCATTGGCTAATTGCTGTCGCACTTTGAATGAACGTGACTTCCTGTGTACGGATAAACAGATGTTATTTGGTTATCTAAACATAACAAGCAAACATTCATACCCTTCAACAGTACCATCTGTGTAGCAGTGATAGAAAAGACTGAACATATGACAGAACGAAATTGGTCAGTGTCAGTCCTAATTTTAGGACTCTTAATTTTTTGGTCAAAGAATATTTGGTAACACTATTTAAGGGGTGTGCATAAGAGTGACATGACATAATTGAAGGAATCATTATGAACGTTTATGAATGTTGTCATTAGGAGTCATTCGGTCAATTATGTCATTTTTTATGCAAGGTTGACATTGTTTGATGTCTTTGTTATGACAACTTGACATTAACTGAGACAACATAACCTGTCAATGTCTTTGTTAGGACAACTTGACATTAACTGAGACAAAATATCCTGTCAATGTCTTTGTTATGACAACTTGACATTAACCAAGACAACATAACCTGTCATAAAAATGCGCCTAATTATCAAACTTGAAGAAACTATTTAGCCAGTACTCTGTCTGCCATAAAAGGAACTTTGTTGACCCTGAGACTGGTGCTCATAGTCAGCATATTGAGCGTGCATGGCAGAAATACAAATTGGAAATATGGAGTCATAGAGGTAATTGCACTCCTGAGTCACTGAAGATTTACCTCAAAATGATAGTAGCACCACTGGTTAGGCATACGCCATTATAATGGTGTCTTGGGCAGACTTTTCCATGATGTAAAAAGTCAAGTTAATATCATTCAAGTTGTTCATGTTGACACAGGACATAAACCAGAGGCGTCGCTAGGATCACAATACATTCGGGGCTTAGCCCACCGCCCCGCCTCTCCTGGGACAGAATGTACAAGGTTTTGAATGTACACGCGGAAAATTTCGAGGTACACGCTAGCGGCCTACACGTTTACATTGTCATAATGCGCGATCGGAATTATAGATGAATAGATCAGGAGCTATTTTTTTAATTATTATTATTTTTGGTCAATTTGAGATCCGGGGCTATTCATAAAAGAACCGCGGCTATAGCCCCGGACGCCCAGGCCTAACGACGCCATTGCCATAAACTCATGTCGTTTTTTTGGGAACACACAGTTTGTACTGTCATTTTGTTAATGTTGATGCAGGACATCCATTCAAGTTACTAGTGGTTTGCATCAAATACTTAAATTTTATTCACTACTGGCCATTTGATTCGCTACTGGCCACTGATTGACATCTCATTTCACCTCTTGTTGAAAGAGGCATTTATTTTGAAGTTCGGCTGCGCTTTTATTCATATCAAGGACGAGGAAGAGAGAATTTTGAGGTTAGTTGCGAGATACAGAATAATAATTGGCTACATGCACACTATAACTTTGTTGGTGATGGCTCCATTCAATTTAATGAAGTGAGCGTTGCAACTTGCGAGCAAGTCGTGGGAGGCGAAGGAAAGTAAATTACCCGCGGCCAACACGGGGAACTGACTGGGATTTGTGTAGATAGTTGCGCAAGGAAAGAGGGTTTGAGAATGTTTTACAAAAACTAGCATAAATTGCGTTAGCAAAGCCAGCAAAAACTGTATTTTATAGAAATATTAAAGAGATTTGGCTAAACGTGACTAAAGTATCCTTGTTTCAACAAAGCTAGATAGCTACTGTTTATATGTAGTATTTGAGAACGTTTTATGAAAATTTGCATAAAATGCTAATTTTTGCAGAGCCAACAAAAACTGTACCTTAGAAAAATACGAGATTTGGCTAAACGTGACCGTA
Organism: Esox masquinongy; assembly: GCA_016801175.1. NCBI lineage: Eukaryota > Metazoa > Chordata > Actinopteri > Esociformes > Esocidae > Esox > Esox masquinongy. The sequence goes on along the minus strand of JACXGI010000734.1, from coordinate 4,405 downwards.
TGTAAAGTATGTTTCAACAAAGCTAGCTAGCTGTTGTTTATAAGTTAGACTCCTCGTCTGAATCCGCGGATGAAGCCCTCTGTGTACATTTGCATACATATTTTTTTTTAAATATAATCGCTAGAATCCTACGTTTTTTTTTTTAGATAATATCTAGATATCTTCGTGAAGCGTTCCGTAGATAATTTCTGTTCCTATGGGGATCACGGCCTGCATGAGGCAAATATAAAATCTTACCAAAACTGACCACGGCTGACTGAGCGCAAACCGTACATTTTCATAAATATCCAGAAAAGTAATTACTAGAATCATACAGCGGATTTTAGCTAATATCTAGGTATTCTAACGAAGCGATTGGTTCATAGTTTGTGTTGCTATGGGGATCACAGACTGCTTGAGTTGCACCAAAACCTGCCCACACTGACTGACCCATAGTGTACATGTCTATAAATAACCAGAACTGAACTGTAATATAGAATCATACTTACCTAATATCCAGACATTTCAACAAAGCGAAAGTAAAAAGTAGACTCCAACAAAAATGCTGGAGAATGAAAATCTTACTTTGTGTTAGTGGTCGATTCCTTGATGCCCAAGCACAAACGGCGCCTCTACTATGTCATAACGCTTGCAAACATGACCTCTACGACGTAGGAATGATGGGAATATAGATAATAGAACAGTAGATGGGCTGATGTCATAGAGCCCCTATGAATCAGAATGGCGCAATTTGACAGACATCTTACCTGGGACCTGTTCTAAACAATCTACAATACAAACACATGGTAGAAGTGGCTTTTCAGTTCTTATAACAGTTACATTTCCTTAAAAAAATATAAATAGCCACTGTCATGCATAGAATAATACATAAAATGACTGTACTTTTCAGAATATTAACAAACAAATGCATTCAAAATAGTTTTCAATAATTTATTAATTTAAGAGTACAAAATGGCTTTGGTCTAATGTAGGAAGATACAGGAGTGCAAATGTATATTTCTTTATTTCCAAAGATAGCAATTAACTGTGGTTTTAAATTATATTACATGTATGTATTGTATACACATATAAATATTATAATTTAATTTCATTGTAGAAATCACTTTTAGTAGCAGTACGCTAAACGGAGCAATCTAGCTCACTGAATTTAACAGCAGCATTGTAATCGGAGCACGGAAATAGGAGTAACAAGGCTACTTTTTTGTGGACAAAGGCTACCCACCATCGCAATCTGCTGATTATATACAGTAATTACGTTTTTTTCAGATGAAAACGTGTTATTTCACATATGTTTTGTGCAATATGCTGTAGCAAGCTAGCTTTGCTGTAGCAAGCTAGCTGAGACCGTTAATTAAAAAAAAATAATACTGTAAAGTTACGTAGCTCAACGGCTAAGGTCAGGCTAGATTAGCTTTCTTGTTCATTGATTAAAAACATGGCATGTACAGTTAAGTATGTTATCATACACTTCTACACTATTGCTGATGCGTGAACAGTGTTTCCCACCTCCTTTGTATCGTTCATCCTTTTTCTGGACCAAATAACTGCTGCACAAAATACCACCAAGACTAGTGTTAAGTGGCTCGACTTTTCCGAACTGCTCCCAGGTAAGATGGCGGAGCTGTTGAGACGTCAGATAGAACTTTAACTCCCATCTATGCTTCATATCTATGGATGGGAAGGTATGGGGTTCAATCCCATAGTGGCGGAACACAACATGGAGCATGCGACTGGTCAATAATGGCGATTACCAACGTAGTTTTCGTTCTGTTTATGCAAGATAGCTCTTTGTTTTCAACCCAAAACGCTTTAGAATATATTTGAACGTAACCAGTAGGCCGAGGAAGGTTATTCTGTCCAGGAACACGTTCTACCATGCGACGACAATGACCATTCAGCTCTGACAGGCGATTGTGGAAAATCCCATCCGGATTTCAAGTAAGTACATCGTTATTTATGATCTATAGCACTGTAATACGTAATTTGTATTATAAATATGATATAAAAATGTTCTTCTGTCAACATACTATGGGGATGTTCTTTGGTTTTTGGAAAAAATGTGGGTATCTTACTGATTTTTTTAGATAAGTAAATACAAACTGCACCATCGATCCTCTGCTGCCATCTAGTGGACGTTTGGTGTTATACACAGACCTTGTCGAATTTGCATATCTCATATTCATAAAATTGTGGTCCATTTCAAGGTTGAAGAACCCAATAGTTTTTGGGGAACCTATATTTTTTACATTGTATTATTAATTTTATTCATTAGTTCTAGCCTAAAACACACTAATATGACAGTAAAGGCATTCTGATATCAGGAAAACCTATTGAAACTAAACATCATCATGGTTTCAAAAATGTTTATCATACCATATCGCAGAAATGTTCTCCGTAGAATATTGTTTTTGCCTTTCCAACACATTAATTTTCTAAATAGTGTCCCAGAAGTCTTTTTTTATTTAGTCCAATTCCAATTGTTTTCTATGCTATTAACATTACATGAGCATAAATATGATTCTGTAAATTGTTAATATTGATGGGCACCAAATGTTGTTTATTTTTCATGTCCATTCATGTTTAATACATGTCAAATTGCACTGATTTTATATTTTTTGTAAATATGGAATAAATATGATACTGTAAGTTTGTACTATTGATAGGCACCAACCAAGTCAATTTCTGCTTCATACATTACATATTATATACATAAATCTTGTTTTTTTTGTAAATATACTAAGCAATTTCTGTAACACACATGCTTTTTATCTCCTTCCTTTGTGCTTGAACTTAATTTTTATAAAATATTTTGGATGTTCAAAATTTAGAACTAGTTAATATATTCATGAAAACAGTGTGACCCAAGTTACTTTAGTATGTGACTGACTACAGTACTGTGTGTGTATGAGAGAGAGAAAAAGAAATTAGCTGCAGTTCTGAGGTTGAGACACTGAATATTTATAATGTGTTAAAAAATTATAGTGGTTTACCTTGTGGGTCAAACTATTGAGGAAGTCCTGGTTCAGTGAATTATCAATTCTACCTCAAATCAGCAATCATAGGATTAATTCACGCTCCTTCGATATCAGGCTAGGGTTTAAGACACATTCTCTGTCATGGTCTATGCCCCCCAATAAATTTGCCTTGGCCACCCTGTGGCCACCCCATGTATAAAACTCTAGTTCCGCCACTGATGACACCTAATGACAACATTCATAATGATTCCTTCATGTGTCATGTCATTGTTATGACAGTGTCGTGGCAGTGTCATGTCACTCTTATGCACACCCCTTCAAATAAAGTGTTACCGAATATTTCACAAAGGGTTTTAGCGCTAAAACCAGCTCCTAAATCTGTGGAAAGTTAGGGGTAGTCAAGAGGACTCCTAAGTCACTAAGACCATATCACAAATGATCCTAAAATGGCTACTGCCTGCAATCTGCCTCGTAATCAGCCCCATTATGCTGGTGTCTCTGTGCCCAAGGTGTTACGCATGCAGGTACCCTGTATGTGCGTTTGTGTTTTTCCCCTCCTGCCGTTTCCCCAGTTGTCCCTTATGTTCCTGATTGTGCTCGTTGGTGCTTCCCACTTGGCAGTCATGGGGACCAATCAGTGGACACCCATTCTAATTGCACCACCTGTTCCTTTTTCCATTACCCATCACACAGCCCTGGTTTAAAAACCCAGTCAGTTGGTTCTCCCAGAGAGACTCTTTTGATTTACCCCACATGGACATAGACACTTGAGATACATACCCTTTTTGATAGACAGACACTTCGTTCATTCATACATCACTTAGTTTAGCACGTACATCTCACTTTGTCCAGTTTCATGTGAGTATGTATTGCTGTGGTGTTTTGTTTGGTGTAGTCTAGTCAATTGTTTGCTGTTTAGTCCTTGTTCAACCCATGTGTTTTGTTTATCCCTGTATCCCTGGGAAAAGGTGGTTTTTAGCAAGTCGCCCTTGGGCATACACAACCCGTAGGAAAACTTTGTCTAAAAACACTAGTTAGAACTGAGCGGACCACACACTGTATTTTTGTATTGGTTAGTAGTCAGCTAAGCGGTTCTTGAGGCAGGCAAGTTCAGTTTAGGGGTGTTTGGACTATATTATTTAATTTCTTGGGTCCATCTCAACTCATTTTCCCTAACCCCTTTACCGTGTGTTTATAATAACTGTTTTATGTTTCACGGTAGCTTTGGTTGTCTCAATCAATCAATCAATCAATCAAATTTATTTATAAAGCCCTTTTTACATCAGCAGTTGTCACAAAGTGCTTTTACAAAACACCCGGCCTTAAAACCCCAAGGAGCAAACAACAGTAGTGTTGAATTTCAGTGGCTAGGAAAAACTCCCTAAGAAGGCCGAAATTTAGGAAGAAACCTAGAGAGGACCCAGGCTCAG